>JADRCH010000040.1:3938237-3948593 GCA_019843965.1 Rhynchomys soricoides
AGAGAGAGAGAGAGAGAGAGAGAGAGGGGGGGGGGGGGGGGAGGGAAGGAGAGAGGGAGAGACCGTATCCTTTTCGAGCTCTTGGTTTTATCACCGGGTCTCTCAGTGAGATCACAACCCTAGGGTTCTTATTAAGAGCTTCCTGGGGTGGACCACAGCACTCAACATCAGCATCCTCACACTGTTTTTGGTGAAGACTGGATGGTGCTGAGGATATTTACTTGCTGGGGGAGATGATGCAGGAGGAAAGGAACTGCAGAGAGGGAGAAAGCATTAACGAAGGAAACAACAAAGAATTAAGAGGTCCTCCAGCGGGCTGCAGGGGGCTCAGGGGTGAAGAGCACTGGCTGGATGGAACTCCAGAGGACTGGAGTTCTACTCCCAGTACCCACATGGCAGCTCACAACTGTCTGTCACTCCTGTTTCAGGGGAATCCGACACCCTCACAGACATACCATGCAGTCAAATCACCAATGTACATAAAATAAAAATAAATAATTTAAAAAATGGTCCTCAAGATACCCACTCAGCATTTGCAATCCAACATCTCACTGGCCAGCCTAGACAGGAGGAAGATGACATGGATGGAGAAGGGGAAAAAGAGAAATCCCAACAGCTCGGTGTGGAGAGCACCAGTGGAGGGGGAAGGAGGAACTGAGACCTCATCTTGCTACAGATCCATTTTGAGTGACAGGCTGGACCAAGTGAGCAGAGCCATACAGCAGTGTGGAGTGAATCAGAACAGGGCAATCATCCTCTAGGCACTGAGTCTCCAGGCAGACTAGAATGAGGACCCGGCTCCTCCAGCCCTGTGTTCTCCCCTGCAGGGCAAAACATGCACTGGTCTGGGCAGCAGCCCATCTGTTTAGCTGCTGGCTAGACTACACCAGGTCTCCAGACGCTCCCATGTGGCAACGTCCTTAGGGTAAGACCAGGTATGAGTCATTCCACCTCTAAAAAAACGATGGTCAGCTGATAGGTCACCTAAGGCCCTTTTCCCTATTTTTGATGCTTAGCTGAAGTCCAGCACAGTCTAGCTGACACGATTCAAACTGTAACCCATAAACCTGGAGCTCCATGTTGGACCTGTAGTGCGGCTGCTGTTTCTGCCTTTCTTGTCCTTCCATATCCTATTTTTAAGTTATTTCTATTGCTTTTAATCTTAAGATTTGACTCTCAATTCTGAGGTACTTACAAATTTTTTTGGAGTCATCAGAAGATAAGTCACTACATATTGGCCCCACACTACCCATGTCCGGTAATAGAATTTGAAAACAGACATATTAACAGAAATGAAAGAAATAGAACCACCGATGCTTACACCAATTTTTGTGTATAACATGGCATTGTCGGGCTAAAGAAGACACACCACCCAACCCCAAAGGGAAAATACACAAGAAACCCAAGCAACCTATATTTGATTGCATTTAGATGATATCTAAGAACAGATTAAAACTACCCTATTAGATAAGAAATCAGAACAATGCTCATTCATCCTTGGCCGGGATAGCTTTGTGCCAGATGATTCTGAGTTGTGCATTTCTCTGGCTATATATAATAACTGAGCAAGGGATTCAAAGAAATAAGGACCAGTAGGACCAGCAAGGACGGAAAGGTGTGAAAGAAACCCAGCCAGCCATGGCAACTGTGCAGCACATGCTGTTTCCTATGGGGATAATATTAATTACATTTCTATTAATGTGGCCAGAGAGCCAACTCCTGAGTTTGCTTTACTTTGGGGAAGACTTTCTCTCTCCCATGAGATGATGTCTGCATGCTAATATAAAACATCATTTTCTATAAAACACAAGATAGCTGGAAAATATCTGAGAATACCCCCAGGATAATCCATGGATACTCTGTATCCAAGTTAATGCTTTTGATCAGAATCTTGCCCTGTGAGAACATGATAAATATAGTCACCTGATTCCCTATTTGAACTCTGCCTCAGTGGGCACGCAGAGTGGGGGGAAAGAAAAGCAAGGAAATGCTGAGCTACAGACAAAGCCAAGGAATCCCCAGGTAAACACTGCCTTCTCCTTAGGACTACAGTTGGTTCATCTGTCAACTTGTTTCAACATATTTTTCTCTTCCGGAGCAACGGAGCCAGCTGTCAGATCAGTTTTTTTCTTCTCCTTCTCAGTGTTCTGTAATCTTTCTTTGATCAATTTGATATACTGCATGATCACTCCACTTGAGGCATACAAAACTTGCACCAGAAGTAATTATACTACTAAATCATGACAGATAATGAGATGTGCAGAGTGCCTACTTCCACCCCAAACCTAATGTCAGCATTACTGCTGAAGCACCCTCCGGTCCCAGTTTTTATCAAGTATTAATAGCTTTCCAGAATGCTACTGACCAATTAGATATCTGTATAATCATCAGCACTTACACACAAAAGTTTCCATTCTTTAACAGGAGATGCGGCTGGGCGGGGAGTAATAATGACATTCAGCCCATACACAGTAACAGCAAACTAGCGAATCAACATTAAGAGAGGCAAGGTTTCCTGGACAACAATCAATTGCCAGCCCCATTCCAGGCTGGATACAGACCCCTAGGCACATCAATTCTGAATTTGCCCTTTGCCCAGCTAGAAAGATATTCTTTTAATTTCTATTTTCAAATAGAAAGTTCTTCCTACTTCAACATTGATTTTCACTCTTTATCCTTCTAAGTTTAAATTTTCCAAGTACCCCGGTGCTCAACATTCTGCTACCTAGTTCCTTTCATAGTACCCCGGTGCTCAGTATTCTGCTACCTAGTTCCTTTCATAGTACTCCGGTGCTCAACATTCTGCTACCTAGTTCCTCTCATAGTACCCCGGTGCTCAGTATTCTGCTACCTAGTTCCTCTCATAGTACCCCTTTAGTTTGTTTCTTCTTATTCACACAGATCAGCAAAGCCTCCTCCCAGGACAATGGGCAAACTGAAAAGCCCCCTCAGCTCTCCCTTATCCATCAAAGTTTAGCCAGAGAAGCCAGCAATACCACTTTTCCTGCTTAGCTTTAGGGAAGATGGGTTTTGATTAAAATTTCACTACTCATAACACACCTTCACAGAAATCCCATTTCATGCATAACCAGACCAGAGCAAAGTTACAAAATGTGTAGTTACGTAATCATACAAAAAGCCAGAGGTGGTGGCTCACACCCTTAGCATTCTAGTACTAGGAGGCAGAAGCAAGGGGATCTCTGAGTCTGAGGCTAGCCTGGCCTACATGGGACAGCCAGAGCTACATAGTGAGACCTTGTCTCAAAAAATCAAACCAAACAAACCAAAAGACAAAACCAAAACCAAACTAAACCAAACCAAACCAAAATTCACAATCACACAAAGACTTCCTAAAAACATTTGATTGGAAATGTCCATCAGAGCTCTTTTAACTCGGGTGTTAGGAGTATCAGTCAGATCAGTTAAAAAGTTATCAGTCTGGCCCGGTGTGGTGGTGCACATCTTTAACCCAAGCACAAAGGAGGCAGAGGCAGGCAGATCTCTTCCAGTTCAAGGCTAGCATGGTCGACAGAGTGAGTTCCAGGCCAAGGGCTGTTACACAGAGGAACGAACACACACACACACACACACACACACACACACACACACAGTCTCTTGGAAAACAATCTTCTCATTTAAACTGTGCTTGTTTAGAGTAAGGAGGGGCAGAGGGTTGAGGTTAGTCAAATAACGAAATACACCTGAAGCTACAAACTCTACTGAAGACTGTAAACACCTGAAATTTGTTTGTTTCCCTCCCACCCCCCACCCCCCACCCCCGTTAAAAAAGAAAGCTAGAATCAAATAACTAAAACCAATCCTCTTTAAGGCTAACTACCCTAAATAGTATATGCCTCCTGCTCTTACATGCAGAAACAGGCTGCGTGTTCTACACTGGAACACTATGAGATACTTACTGGGAACAACAGGAAAACAGCCCTTTCTGTTTTTGTGCAGAAAGCTTTCTATTCTTGAGAAGATTTAAAATAACATTAAAGCGACTTTGGAGAAAGCCCATGAAATTCAGAGTTCAATTCAGAAACAGGCCTATGGGATAATTTGTGAATGCCGTCTGGGACCCAGGCAGCCTCATCAACAAAAGGGAAACTTGTTGAGATCATCCAAATCTACAATTCACATACATTTCTACATCTGGACTGAATTAATCTTTTCTTGGTACTGGCTTTCATGTAATAAAATAATTGTTTGCAGGTTTTATTTATTTATTTATTTTAGAAAAAAGGAAAACGCCGCTTTAGAAATCAAAATGTAAAACATTCAAGTTGAAAACTAGAAAGAATTCCTTTATCAGAAATTTAGTTGTGACAGGAGTCATTTACAAAAAACTCTTAAGAACTGAGGGTTCAATCCAAAACAATTCTATTTGAAACCTGAATTCCAAGCAACTGCCACAAAAGGCTACACAGCCCATTATGTCATAAGTTCTGCAAGCCAAAAGGTTTATAAGCACAGTTAAAGGTGGAATGGTCTACAACAGCCTCCAATTCAGCCAACCCAGTGAAATGACAGATTTTTTAAAGAATGTGGATAGCACACTGACATTTTGTTTTAAAAAGAGGGCCTCCAGCCTGCCTGTATTGCTTACAGGTATTTTCCTGTAAAGCTAGGGGTATCTTAAATCTACACACTCAGACTATGTATATGAAGCTGATGTCTTACCCCTGTTAACCCCAAAAAGCAAGCGATGGAGAAGACAGAAAGATTTTCCTGTCTCAAGATGTTTTGAGCCCTACAAGAACTGCAATTGGTGTGGCCCATCAGCATCAGATCGAAGGTATTCCTGAAAGCAACTCAAAGCTGGTAGGTGGGTAGGTGGGTAGGTGGGTGGGTGGATGGGTGGGGAGTTCTTATTATAGTCAGTCCGCTTTCTGGAGAAGATATCCTGCAGATAACTTGATATGGGATATCCCCTGGGGGACCCTCTCCATCCAATAATCTACCAGAGGTCTACTTTACTCTGAAATATGAAGTCAGTGTGTTTACAAACATACCCTTCCCCTTAAAACCCTCACGTTTCAATGTCAACCACCTTCAATTGTGGAGTATTCTCATTTTTAACGTAAAACTATAATTCCTCAAAACCACACCCAAGGAAAATGATTAGGTGCTAGAAGTTTTACTACAAAGGACTGGAGCAAAAGGCATCTGTTTTCCTGCTCCTTTCTGCTCTCGTCCCCTCCCCCACTCTCCATCCTGCAAGCCATTTGTAGGTCTTGGCTGTTAAAACTTTGTACAGCAGTCTCAATACTCTAGATTCGGGATAAGAGAAAACAAACAAACAAAAACTTTTTTGTCCTTTTAACAGTGACGGGCCTAAATTTATGCACTGTTCTTAAGAAAACTCAAAAGTCACAAGCCTTTTAAATGACAGATGTATTACAGAAAAATCCCCCCCACCCCCCAGAGTTTTTGATGCTGTGAAATATCAACTCCCTGAAACCACAGAAAGGAAATGACTTACATTCTTGGAAAATGAAGCCACTAGCAGCTTTCTCCAAAAGCATTCTCTAATCCCCAAACTACACAGTGGCAACAGGGGGTATTTCGTGCAAAAACTAAATGTAAGTAGATGCTCCGAAAACAGGTAAACAAACATCACTGGGTCCAAAGAAAGGAGGGAATCATGCGTGGAAAATCTGGCAAGGTACACTTTCTCTTCCACGTACAAACGTGCCGAGAATCCTTGTACAAGTTACCCTTGCCCACTGTAGGCACTACTCAGCTCCCGGGGGGCAACGCTAGCAAAACAGACTGGCTGTTTATATAAATAAATAAACAAATCCCCAAAAGATGTAAGGGAGCCACTGAGGCAGTATTTCTTCCAACACTAGCCACACAACTGTAGGTCTGAAAATTGTGCCAGCTTTTATTTAAACTTTAAATGTGCTTGTTTTGACAGCTTTCCATCTATTCCTGCCTTTGAGAAAGCGCTCCACCATTAGGCTAAACCATTCTAGAACTCCAAGTGTTGTTTAAATCCTTCACATGGGTGGCCCCGAGCTGTCCACATCCCCGCTTTCCCGGAGGGAAGGCTAGTGGACTCCTTTACCTGGTCGTGTTAAGTTCCTCCAGAAACCAAAATTCTGCAGGCCTCACCCCAGACTCGTGTGTCCCCGAGGTCCCCTTCAGGGGTTTCCCACACTAGGCACTGGCGAGGATACCGGACAGCCGCGCTGGGGTGCCTTCCCGAAACTGGCTGCCCGGCCTGTGCGCACAACAGGCAATACCGCACACCGCTCGGGTACACGGGACTCACGGCTGGTCCCAGCTAGTCACAGACAGGGCGCTACAGGCAGGCGCCCCTCGAGCCCGAGTCCCGGAGATCGGGGCGCAGGAACGCAGAACCCGGCCCCCTAACTCCGCGCCTCCCCCGCGGCCGCGGCTGCCCGGGGGCCCCCGGCCTCCTGCCCCGGCGTGGGCGAGCTTCAACTCGCGGAGATGCGACCTGCCCGCCCGGTGCCCGACGCCCAGAGCCCCGTGAGAAAGAAGAAAGAAGCCGAGAGCGGCAAAGCCGGGAATCGCACTTTAGACCAGCAGGGGGCACAGCGGTGGCCAGGGCGCGCCGTCCCAGAAAGGGGGCCAGCAGGCCGGCGCCCGCTCCCGCGCGTACCTCCAAAGTCGCCAGCGCCAGGCGTCCGACTCAGAACCGGCGTCTGCTATAGCGGCGCCGAGCCTACTCGCAGCTCCCAGCACTCCCGCTGCCGCCAGACCAACACTGCAGCTGCCCCGCCCCCCGCCCACGCCTTCCGCTCCGCCCCCTCGAGTTCACGCCCACGGCCCGCCCGAGACACGCCCTCCCTGCCCGAGGCCCCGCCCTGCCCCGAGTTGGAGGCGGAGACCAAGCAGCGGAAGAAGCAGAGAACTGGGCGATCGAGGCTGCACGTGGAGCGCTGTCCTCCCCGTCCCGCCCCGCCCCGCCCCGCCCCGCCCCGGACTCAACCAAGAGTACTGCGGAGGGGTGAAGAGGGGCACGGGGAAACGCGGGGGAAGCTTTCACTCTTCTAGGCATCGGATAACCGAGCCGAGCTCAAATGGGTTTTATAGAGTGGACTGAACTTTGCATGCCTTTCCCAATGGGACAGAGACCAGGGTGCGAGGGTAATAGACTGCTCTCCCCTATGTCTGAATGGTCCCCTTCTCTGCTCTTGTCCCTTGCTCACCCTAGTCCCAGGACGCTCCCTCACAGGCCTAGACCGGTTACCTGGGGTGGTTGACTTACCTGAGCTACCGCTTGATCATTTGGAACTGGGGCAGCCCCTGCGAGAATAGGTGGTCCCCAATACAGAAGACTTCGCGACTCCTCTATCCCCTCCCGTCCGGCGCCCACCTTGTCCTCACAGTTTTATCCTGCATGTGGGCCGTGAGTGCCGGCCAAGCCCATCCGCCGCCCCCCCCCCCCCCCGCTCAGTCTGTCTCCCCAGGTTGAAACAGCCTCTGCCTGTGGCCTTTAAAAATGATGTTTACCCTTGGTGAAGGTGGCCTGCGTGGCAGTGAGCAGTGCAAAAGACAGCCCTAAATTATTTCATTAGCCACAAAGACCCTAGCAGAATGGAGGTTTCATTGCTCCTTTTGGTAGTTAGGTGAAGAAGTGAAGTTCACTTGTTTGTTCTGCACCTATCTGGACCTGCTGCAGTAACTAGCAGCGTAAGTAGAGGGACCCCCACTGGCACCCACAGAGCCACAAGCTTCTAAGTGTTCTGTGGCGTTGCTGCTCCAGTGAGGAGGGTCTGAGTGTCTAGCTTTCTCATTTAGGTGCAGACACCCGAGGAAGAACGCTTGATACCTACGGAAGCGAGCTTTGAAATAGCTGATTACTGGGATTAAACGCCATGACCAAAACCAACGCGTTTATTTCAGCATACAACTCTCAGACCACACTGTATCGCTGAGGGAAATCAGGACAAGAACTCAGTGCAGGAACCTGACATCTGGATTGATGCTAAGGCTGTGGAAAAATGTTGCTTACCGGCCAGGCCCAGCTTACTTCCTTGTGGTATACAGGACCACCAAGCCAGGGATAGTAGTCCCTCTCCTTTCCAGGTGAGCTGGGCCCTCTGTCATCAGTCATCAATTAGGAAATTCACCAAAGGTCAGTGTGGTTGGGGACATTTTCTCAGTTGAGGTTCCCTCTTCCCAAATAATATAGCTTGTGTCATTATTGACATAAAAACTACCAGCTAGCCTGGTGGGCCATGGTGGTGCAGACCTTTAATCCCAGCACTCTGGAGGCAGAGGCAGGCAGATTTCTGAGTTTGAGGCCAGCTTGGTCTACAGCCTGATCTACAGGACAGCCAAACCCTGTCTTGTAAAAAGCACACCCCTTCAACAGCCTTTCTGTTTTGGAGACCATGAATAGTAAGTTGTTGCTGGCTTCCATATGTGTGTGAGCATGTACAAAAAAAAAGATATTTTTCTTTTTTTATATTCACTCAGGCCAAGTGCAAATTGGGTATTAATTGGTAATTAATTGATGATGTCTAATGAGATAAACAGCATACACATAAGAAACATATTACTATTTTGAAAAAGAGTTCCTAAATCTGATTTATTTTCAGGTTTCATATATCGAAATCTAGCAGAGAAAAAAACCCAGCATATTGTTAGACTGTGAAATGTAACTGCAATTATAAAACATGTAGGCAACCCAAAGCACAAAGTATTTTAAGTAGCTTTTTTAAAAAAGTGTTTAAGATCATATTTATTGTCCAGGGCTAGATTGTGATAAAATTTACTATGTGAATTTTTTTCTGAACTGTAATGGTCATATTAACAGCTAGAAGACCACAATAATCACCTTTACATGATATATTTTTGTAAACCATTTCTAGCTATCTAAGTCAGTTTTATAAACCCCTGTAACCTAAAATGCCACTTGGAAGCAGCGTATAGTCCACTAACTATAGACAGGGGGCTGAGAAAGGATGTGTTTCTAATGTGCTCCTTACAGTGGAATGCAGTTCTGTTTGCAATCTGGTTTTATCCTCTGATGCTGGGATCTAGTTTACTTTCACTGGTACAATGAGATGTTTCTCTGAAGTGGCATACTTCACCAAGTGACCCATTCTGCATATCTTAAATTATTATTTTTTTCTGAAGCATTTAAATATCAGCATGATACATTGTTAGCATTGTTTTTCTTTGGATCTAGTCCAAGGGTATATTAAGTACTCCCAACAATGGGGCATAGGGTGAGCCCTGGGATTCAAAGATTAAAAACACTCCTGAATCTTACAGCAGATTGGGAGAATAGACATACTGTTACAGAGTGACAGCATCCTCAGTGCTGAGGGAGAGCTGCTCTGCAGAACAGTGCACAGGCCTGGAGCCTTCAGGAAGAACGTTAGACACCCCTGGGAACAGAAGTTTGCCTGGGAACCAGTCCTTCTCAAGTCTGTCGGCATATTGGGATCACCTGGAGACCTTAAAAACAAGCAGTGACTATGTATTATGACTTGGCTTTGGAACATTTTTAATACCCTGTATTAAGTGGAGAAATATTTGGGGTTAGGGGTTAAAGTGTTTTCAGGTAGAGACACAGAATGAGAGAGTATCCAGAAGCATGGCTTTCTTTTAAAGTAGTATAACCATACAGCTTACTCCTGAAAGTCACGAGTTGTATGGTTTAGTCTGTCTGTCTGTCTGTCTGTCTATCTATCTACCTATCTATAGTCTTGTTATGTATTCCTGACTAGCTTCAACTTGTGGTAATTCTCATCCATTCTCTGATTCCTGAGTGCTCTCAGAGATCCACTGAGGAATCACGAGCTGAAACACTGCTCTGGGTCTTTTAAGAGCCATATGTAGACACAAAAGTCAATCTCTAGAGAGTTCATGCTGTGGGGAATCCATCCCTACTTCTGCTCTGCTTTCTGTTGTGAGCCCTGTACTGTCCTCCCCCCATCTATGAGCAATGGGCAGCCTCACTCTAAGACAGCATCTGATCTTCACAAGGAATCCCTCAAGTGCACTTGAGTTAGCAGTAGTGTCCCTTCCACCAGCCCTGCCACCGACATGTGACTTGCAACCCCTAGAGCTCAGAGCCATCCTCCAACCTGGGTCTTACCTTTGCAGGAAAGGAGGACTGGGCAGGGCCCTCCTGGCCTCATCTATGGAGTCTTCCTTCTAACTCTGAAGAGCTTGAACATTCTATTTCCAGGGTTGAGGTTGTGATGTTTGTGGTAAAACCAACCATCCAGACTGTCCTATCTCCTTTACATGCCACATAAAACCAACCACACACACTGTGTCTCCGATATTCTCATACATGCTGTATACAACCATGCACACTGTGTCCTATACCCTGTGCACGCTGTATTAAGACAAACTTCGCTTTTT
>JADRCH010000040.1:3948603-3965715 GCA_019843965.1 Rhynchomys soricoides
AAAAAGCGAAGTTTGTCTTAATACA
Source organism: Rhynchomys soricoides (assembly GCA_019843965.1). Lineage (NCBI taxonomy): Eukaryota > Metazoa > Chordata > Mammalia > Rodentia > Muridae > Rhynchomys > Rhynchomys soricoides. The sequence goes on from JADRCH010000040.1 coordinate 3,948,629, forward strand.
GCGTGCACAGGGTATAGGACACAGTGTGCATGGTTGTATACAGCATGTATGAGAATATCGGAGACACAGTGTGTGTGGTTGGTTTTATGTGGCATGTAAAGGAGATAGGACAGTCTGGATGGTTGGTTTTACCACAAACATCACAACCTCAACCCTGGAAATAGAATGTTCAAGCTCTTCAGAGTTAGAAGGAAGACTCCATAGATGAGGCCAGGAGGGCCCTGCCCAGTCCTCCTTTCCTGCAAAGGTAAGACCCAGGTTGGAGGATGGCTCTGAGCTCTAGGGGTTGCAAGTCACATGTCGGTGGCAGGGCTGGTGGAAGGGACACTACTGCTAACTCAAGTGCACTTGAGGGATTCCTTGTGAAGATCAGATGCTGTCTTAGAGTGAGGCTGCCCATTGCTCATAGATGGGGGGAGGACAGTACAGGGCTCACAACAGAAAGCAGAGCAGAAGTAGGGATGGATTCCCCACAGCATGAACTCTCTAGAGATTGACTTTTGTGTCTACATATGGCTCTTAAAAGACCCAGAGCAGTGTTTCAGCTCGTGATTCCTCAGTTGCTCTCTGAGAAGCTGAACGAAAACACACCACACACTGAAGGGTGACACTTCCACCTGAGGTTAGAGTCGAGGCCAGCTGGAAGGAAGCCTGAGTCTGGCTCCTCAGCCTTATTGGTGCTTCTGGCTTGTCCAACCTACCTCTATCTGTCCTTGGAATCCTAGGAGGAGTCACTTTGAGACACAAGATAACAGATAGGTATCTTTGCCTATCTGAGGTTTTATTCAAAGTTTTTTTTTTTATTGTCTTATCTCTTTGTCCCTGCAACTGTGGAGTGAGAACAGTAGGAAAGGGGAACATTGATCTTTCAGAACTTGTGTTTCCTACTAAAGGTTTTCTAGAGAACACCAGCAACTCTGCTGTTTGTTGAGAGGCCTTCACAAAAGGCCCCCACATCCCCTCCCGTCTTAACTTGGTCACCTTGAGTATGTTGTAAGCATAACAAACCTGCTATTAAACTTGGCTTTCAGGGCTTAAAAAAAGATTGATGTGTTAAATACAAGTGAGATATTGGAGCTCAGGGAGTAAATTCACTTGAAGTCAAAAGACCTTTGGTGTGGCCTCAAGAAACAACAGGATTATAAACAAGGCCCTGCTGGATAAGAGAAATAATTTGGGACATCTTTATTAAATCCCTAACTTTCTTCATCTGTAAGTTAGGAAAAAAATCAATACTCTCACTTTTACTCAGTTTGGTGTGGAGTTCAATGCCAAAGAAAGTCTTCTACAAGCAAAGTAATGCTTGCACTTTTCATTTTTAAATGATAGTCTATCAAATTACCCTGAAGTGATTGCCTATACACCAGTTCTTAGGGGAAGAACTCTGGCAATTATATCTCAGATCTTGAATTAGAAATCATGGATTGGGAAATTATTCTCAAAAACCTCAGATCAAGGTTTTCCTTTTGATAGGTAGAGAGACAGGAAAATATTGGGCAGTACCAGTTTTAACTAGCTGCCTTTGAAGGTAAGATGGGCATGCATTTGTGAGACTTGGTCTTTTAAATTGCAGCAATGTGTTGGTGATTTGTGTATAATTAGTCCAAACATTCCATGTGGTTTCTTTCTTTTTCTTTTCTGAGGTATTAGTCATCTCATGGGTGGCCTGATCGCTCTACCTCCATCTCCCAAGTGCTGGGATCACAGTTATGCTCCATGCTAATGCTAGTTTCCCTGTGGTTTCATGAGCTGGAGAAACAGCAGGCAATTCTTCTCTTCTGTCACTGGTCCCTATTGCATAATAGTTTTTGTCCTCATCCTAAAGGATAATGGACACGTATATAATCTATGATTATTTCATATAATACCAATGTATAAAAAATCAGTATAAGGTATTTATGATCTTTTTCATAGCACTTTGCTCCTGAAATTATTGATGAATGTGTTTGTCTCTTGGACTTTAAGCTTTGCAGGAGCACACAGATTTTTCTCTAACTGCTGTGGCCCTAGTCCCTAGAAAATGCCTGGCATATATTTACTGAATGAATGAATCTCCTAAATTACGTGGAAGGAGGAGAATGTGTATGCACCATGCACTCGTGTTTGTGTGTTGAGGGTACAGTGGAGAGCAGAGAGGCATCTCAACATGAGAATGTAGAAAGAAAAACATTTTTTGAGATGCTTCTTGGGCATGTATCCCAGAGGTTGGTGGGAAAAGGTGCACCCTTTAACAGGAATTTTGTTTTGTTTTGTTTTGTTTTGTTTTGAGACAGAGTTTTTCTGTATAGCCCTGGCTGTCCTGGAACTCACTCTGTAGACCAGGCTAGTCTCGAACTCAGAAATCTGCCTGCCCCTGCCTCCTAAGTGCTGGGATTAAAGGTATGCGCCACCACTGCCCAGCAACCAGCTCGCTTAATGTTTAGATTTTCAAGTATAGATATGGGATATTCCTTACTGTAGATCCGTGTTTCCACCCTCAGTCTTCCCTATGGGAGATTCCTTACTGTAGATCCTTGTTTCCACCCTCAGTCTTTCCTATGGGAGATTCCTTACTGTAGATCCGTGTTTCCACCCTCAGTCTTCCCTCCACCTTGGACTAATCACCTTGCCTTTGCTACCTACTAAGATACTTGCTGACGCCATTTACTACAGGAAGTTACTAATTGCTGAATTCTTTGCCAACAAAACATGCTGATGGGACAGAACGGCTTGAGCTCCGCAATGGTGGGGTGGAGATGGGGGTCAGGGGATGGGACGAGTGGCCTTGCTTCCATATTCACACCACCTGCTCCTCCATGTGGAGTTAGCATCAGAGGCTCCACCTCAGAGCCCTTGCTATCACTCCTCCACCATATCCTGCCTTGCCCTCTCTCCCTAGACCAGGCAGCTCCCAAGCCCCTCCCAGGCTCTTAGTTTAGTTCCTGGGCTTTTGGCTTCATTTCTTTTCAGTTTAATCCCTAGGGTGGTTTTGTGTCCTGGGCATCTTGGTCCTTCTAATTCAGCTTTTCTAACAACGTCAAAATGAAGGTCAACTCAACCATTGCTTTCCCGGCTTTTTTTTTTTTTTTCTTAAAATCACTGAGGAAGCCTAAGAAAATCAAATAAATGAGTTGGGTAGTCAGTCATGTCACCAAAGTAACAACAGGTCCATCAGAGTTTCCACAGATGCTTGGTCAATCTCATGCTTTTCCCTGCTTGGCTCGCTTTCCTAGCACAGAGACTATTTAGATGTTTCTAGATAGCATTTGCTCCCTCTCTCCCTCTCCTCTTCTTCCTCTTCCTCCCCTTCTTCCCTGCTTCCTTCTTCCTACATCCCTTCTACCTATCTCCCCCTCCCTTCCTTTCCACCTTCCCTACTAAACAGTGTGGTGTTCAACAAAGCTGAATTCATAGCTCTCTTCAGATCCCTCCTCCTGCCATTCTCCATTGTGAACTCAGCCTTCCTCCTGCTCATCAGCCGCAGAAGGGGTTTACAGTGTGAACTTGCTGAATCCTCAGAGTAGCTCTTTGAAGAAATCATCATTATCTTCATTTATAGACACCCAAAATTTTATAGAAAAGCCATAGGAAATCTGAATTCATATTCTTTGTCCCTCTGGTCTGCTGCCTCCAGTGCAGAGCTGGTCAGGCATTTTCTCAGGGGCAGTCACTCTCTGTATCCTCTCTCGTAAACTGTTGGTGCATTAGCAGATATTTAATTACTAATAATGTTATGACTGGTATTAAGGACTCAAGTAAATCAAAACCTAGCATATAAAAAGGACCCATGGTCACTCAACCTAAAGCTTTTCACTTGAGCTCTTTGTCTTAAACATCCAGTATGTCCCATCTCCTAGATCCTTCTTAGTCTGCAAAGTCACTGCCACTAATCTGCCAAAGCATGGGCCACATGCTTGATAGATGGATGAGGTAAGGAAGGCTTGGAAGTGTCATCTTTCTTTCTGCCTTACAATGTTCAAACCCCTGGAACTCCTGCTCTCCTCATTTCAGACCCAAGAGTATTCTGAAAACCTTCCCACTATGGAGGGATTTTTTTTTTTTTTTTTTTTTTTTGTCTTAAAGGCATTTCAACACTTGAAACATGGGAGATATTTGACACAAAGGAATCTTCATGTTCATAATTTGCCACTTCTGGTGGTTCTTTGTCCTCAGAGAACATTTGGCCATGTCTAGAGAGGTGCTTTTAGCCATCAGAGGGGAGAGGAGAAGGGCAGTGGTCAGGCTAGCAGATAGAGGCTGGGGACATGGCTAAACACCTACAGTACAGAGGACCATGCCTACAATGAAGAATTTTCACTGCTGGTTGAGATCAGTAATCTAAAAGGTAAGTGCAAGTAGAGTAGTATGCCGACGTTTTGGGGATGGGTGGGATCCATCTGGGGATCCTGATTGAGCTTGCAGGAAGCTTGGAACTGAGCCACTGAAGGTGAAGCTCGTGTTTTTGCAACCCACAAAGTGACTCAGCAGAGATGTATTTAATAGATCAAAGAGTATGTATGTTAAACAAGTAGCCATCACTAAGTACATAAAATTAAGCTTTGTTGTTATTGATTGCTAGGGATTGAATGCAGGACCTTGCACACGGTAGGCAAACATATTATCACCGAGCCATATTCCCAATCATTTAAAATTAAATTTTGAAATGATCATTGAGAGCTACCAAAAGTTGATTATATAAATTATCACATCCATATTGATACTCTCCCTATCTCTAGGCTTCCGTCCTAAATCATACCTAGCATTTATGATAAAGATTATAAATGTCATATACCTAAGTATGTTGATGACCTCATGATTACCAACCTAAGAATAGTTATAAAACGGAGAACAAATTATCTTGCAAAAATACTGTCTGATGCCAACCTAGATTTATTAACTGATTTCTTTTTGTCAATGGCTTCCAAATCTGGCATTGGATCTGAACCATGGAAGAACTGGTGACAAGGCTGGGAATCTTGATGTAAAACAACAGCAGCAAACTTGGAAGTGCTTCTGACAGCCATTCATGACCACATGGGTAGTCGGCTTGCTGAAGCTGATGCCAAAACAAGTTTTAGATGAAGTCAAGATTTTGAAGTATTCAATTTGAAGCTTTAAAATGCCCCAGGCACTACAGTTTTACCACCGCCTTTCAGTGAATAAAAGCCTGTAGGGGACAGGGAATGTGTTAAGACGTGATTAGTAATGTTTTTATCACAGTAAGGGCATTGATGTCATCGTAGCCAAGTCAGGTTGAGGAAGGGTTGTCTATTTTTAATTTCCTGTGATGTGAATAGAATAATCAAAATTGATTATTAATTTGGGTAATAAGAAGCTGTTCAACTAAAGATAATGAAACAGAAACTACCAGTGTTGTGGTGAATAGCATAATTGCATTTGGTCCCTAGAAACTGCCACATCAATCTCATTATGTATAAATGAATCAGATCCTTAGTTAACATTTCCATAAATATGCCAAAGCTGAGAGAATATAGACTGAATAGGATGTATGAGCATCCTAATTTCTATTTCCTACTCCAGAGTTTACTCTTTTGACACGGACTGTTTAACATATACATGTTTCACATATATGTACCTATATAAATGAATATGTTTCATCCCTGTTGCTCTGCCTATTCTGGATTTTGGAAAGAGACAATTCATAGATAGATACAAGGTGGCTTGGCTAGAAAGTAGTTTCTTGAGTAAATGACAAGGGTAAATGTTTCCAGGATTGTGATACATTTATAAGTGGCAGCCATTCACGGTGTCTTAAATACTGTGCAGAGTTTAAGTTCACTGTCTTATTAAATTATAACAGCAATACTGGGAGATAGGTGCCATCTTATATTTTGTTTTACAAATAAGGAAACAAGACATTAAAACTACCCAAAATGGAATAACTCATCAATAACAGAATTTCTGTCTGTACAAATGGAAACACCTAATTTTGATTGAAAACAAAAAATGGGTGACAGTGAGTGTCAGTTACCTTCTCTGAAGAGTGTAAGGATTTCAGGCAGCAAGCTGTGTATCAGAATTCAGGGGAAATTACCCAAGGTGTGTGCCCACTCACTGATTTAAACCCACATATGTATATGGAACAGGAAGGGCTGGGGACAAACTCCCAACCCATTTCCAGTGGGTGGACCTGTTTAGTAATAATTACAAAGAATCACTGGAGGTCATTTGGCAAGCAGGAGTCAGTAAGCAGAGCTTGGCGACAATGCTTTTTCCTCCAGAGCTAGGTTTGCCTAGGTCTTGAAGGGATTAAAGGAAGGACCAGACTACAGCTCTCAAGTAGATGCCACACCCCTTGGTGTGCTGTTTGTAACTCAGCTTTTTTTTTTGGTCGGTGTTGTTGTTTTTGTTTTTTTTTTCCCCGAGACAGGGTTTCTCTGTGTAGCCCCGGCTGTCCTGGAACTCATTCTGTAGACCAGGCTGGCCTCCAACTCAGAAATCCCCCTGCCTCTGCCTCCCAAGTGCTGGGATTAAAGCTGTGCGCCACCACTGCCCGGTTTATATTTTCAAACCTCCAGTTACTTCATGCGAAGCACACACACTACAAGAGAGTTTGAGCATTCAAGTTACAGGAGGAAAACTATCAGTCCCTCCAGTTAGTGCCAAGAGTTCCCAGGCTTTGTGTAGCACTGTAGGAGCCATGATGTAAAAACCCAGAAAGTGACAGAGCCTCTGATTCAGCTGTGGCTCCCAGAGAAGTGGCCCAGCAAGGAGAGTCTTCAGCAGGAATTCAAACAATGCAGACCCACCCTCCTCTGGAGGCTTACAGGCCAGGTGGATGCAGGATATGAGGATTGATACAGTATACTTTCTTCCCGGAGCCCTGGCTGCCAGGCTATCCTAGCCCTTCCAATCATTAACCCTGGAATGAACTTGGCAAATTTTCTGCTTAATACAGACCACCCTGCAGCTCTGAGCATCCTGGAGAATTCATAGATAAATATCCCCAAATTTCAAGAAAAGGCAACTATTAGAATCTTCTGGGAGAGTTGGCGCACGGGGTGGCGGTGAGAGTGGTGGTAAGTGAAGTTGGACTAGATGTGAAAAACTTCGTTGGATGTATGGCTTACATTCACGAACACGAGAAGACAACAGCATGCTGATGTAGTCTTTAGGTTACTACTAATTCCTACTTCAAAATGAAATCCCTTTAGTTTTGTGACTGGCCCTGCTGATTGACAGGGGGTCAAGTTTTCCTTGTTCTGTTTCTTTTATTTCCCTGGGATATACTGCCCCGGAAGTCTGTGGTGGCAAATAGTTGTAAATTTGCCCTGCCCTCTGCTGATGGAGTGCCATATGCTTTAACTCAGGCTCTATTTCTGGGCACTGCTATCACTCTGGCTACTCTTCAAAAATGTTTCTATTTATAGCAGAACTATGTGCCCAAAATAAAGGGATGACATATGACATATTTGTCATCGCTTACATATTAAGCAGGAACACATTAATTAAATAGTCGAGTCAGGTCTTAAAGGATATTGATGTAATAGCTTTTGCTTAAAATGTTTATTCTTGACCTGACGTCGGAGGCATATTAATACAGCAAGAATTTCTGGCCAGTTATTTCAGTGAAAAAGTGAAATTTTTATTTTAAAATGTGAACTGTAACTACTATTCTGGTATTTATGAGTGTGGGAAAAACAGTTCCAAATGAATCTGGGCTTTTCTTCCCTATGGTTGCCTCCGCCTTGCTGGTCTTTCTCAGCTCTCTTGGGAATGGGCTCTGGACTGCTTCCCCATCAGCATGCACTAGGGAACACACACATGAAAGAAGCACGTGATCTTGTCACACCGAGAGACTTTTCAGACATCGCATCCCACATGTTGGGCCTCAAACTGACTTCATCATACTAAGAAGCATTGTACACTTTTAAATCACAGATGCAGCCCTTGTAGCTTGCTGAAACAGATGCTGGCCGACAGAAGGGCCTTCTGAGCCATCCTCAACACAAGCTAGCATCTCATGCAGTGACTTCCTGGTTGGAAATATTAAGGGCCACAGCACAAAGCCAGACAGAAAAACAGGTAGCTAGGTAAGCAGATGAGTTGACCCGGGCGGAAGGGTCAGTTCACGACAGAGGCCCTCCAGATAGGGGTGGACAGAGCTGTCAGTGACCTACCGCTGTTCTCCACAGATTCTACAAAAGGGTAACAAATTGGACAATGTGAAAACCTTGGGCCACCTAAAAGGAATGGGTTTGTGTTTGGCAGCTTTTTGTTTTTGTTTTTGTGTTTTAAGACAGGGTCTCAAGTAGCCCACGCTGCTTCAAACTCTTCTACTTCGTGGTGGCCGAGGAGGATGATGAACTTTTAATGCTCTGTCCTCTACCTAGAAAGTGTTGGGATTACAGGTGTGTCCCACCACACTCAACCCAAAGTAACAAAACATGTAGTGGTTTAGCCAGAAAATGCTGTTTTTTCTAGATAAAGAGAATATGGAAGAGGTTTTAGTTATCAAGTGATCACCTCTATGTATCAGGCACTAAAGTGTGTTTCATTTAACTCTTATGCCTCCTAACAAACTCAAGAAGCAGAGTATTTTGTAACTTAATAATCACTCTTTTTAAAAGGTGAAGTTTTCTATGGTATAAAGACGTCCCTGCCTGAAACTAAAGCCAGGTTCAAACCTGGTCCGTGGATTATATTTTCAAAACCTAAAACATGCTGCCTCAAAGTAAAGATGCATTTAAAACATTAAAGAAAATGAATTTGAATTTTCCCCTAAATATTCTTTACAAACAAAACAAAACCCTGTGCAACCAGGAATACTGATTGACAGCTAGGGATTTTGTTTGCCTGTAGCTAGGTTCCTTCCCATCCTTTGTGATATTAAAGGGTCAAAGAACAGCACATAGCCAGATTCCTTGCACAGTACTGGCAAAGAAGCTCAGTGTAACACTAAACACAGGTTAGTCCCTGCTGAATGAAGGACAGTTGAGAAACTATTTTCAGACCTGAAAGGAACTTGCAGATAGTCTAAGCTAACACGTCCATTTTGTACAGGAGAAGCAGTCAGGTGACAACCAATGTTCTAGAGCCTGCGTTTGGTTTTCCTGACTGCATTCTTTCAGCTACACTAAGTTACAAGTTACATCCAGATTCACGAGAGAGAGGGTTTTCTACTTTTTTTCTCTAGGGTTTTTTGTTTTGTTTTGATTTGCTAAAAGCTAATAAATCAATCTTTTAAAATTTCCTTTGTTTTTAAGAAAAGGGAAAAAAAAGGTCAATGAAATGTGTTTGGATTTCTCAAGAGCATTTGAATTTCATGAGTGTTGCATTTCCTACAAAAGGGGCCAAGCCCAGCAATTTAATTTTCTTAGGCTAAGAGCTTTGATTAAAGCCTTTACCTTGACAAATAATTAGTTTGGGGAATTGGGGAATAGAGATAATTCAGAGATATGATAAACATCCATTCATTTATTCAAAGAGATACTCATTGCATGCTAAATATGGTTGAGACACCATGCTAGGTACAGGTCAGGCAAATATCATTACAACATAGTCTTTTCCCTTGAGGGGAGAGTTTCTCTCCTCCCCACCCTCCTGCTTCCACTCTTAGCGAAGAGGCTGTGTATTTATTTATTCTGGCTTCACTTAAATTAGGATGATGTCTTCTAAGTATAGTAAGAAGACTATGTGCAGTATATCATATGTGACAAGATACAAACATTTTAAGAAATAGTTATGCATCATTTTATTGTATGAAAATGTTCTTGTATATTCAGTGTTGTTATATATTCATTTAAATGTAGAAAAACCCAAGCAACCTACAAACATATATTAAATAATACTAAGCATATAGGCATAGGCTGCAGTGCTAACCTTGCGGCCTCTTTGCACCGGCCTTACAAGCTGTCATGCTTAGGCGAGTTCTCTTTATTTTTTTTCATTCGTGCTTTCTTCTTGTGACAGTGGGGGCTGCACCCAGGGCCCCATGCAACCTAGCCTCTAAGTCTTCTGCTCTGACATTTCATATGATGATACAGATTTTTAAGAATACAAAGGATTGGACTCACAGCACAGACTGCATGTGCTGAATTTCTCTGTCCCTCCAACATTCATTTAAATATATATAAGAATAAAATAGGGGTGGGGGAGAGAAGGTGTGTCGGAAATGCCGCTTCTGAAGGTCATTCTGCGTGTGGGCTATGTAGCTTCTTTGCTGTTAGTTCCAAGCAATTCAGTTCCCTTTCAATACCTTGGTTTTTAGGTACAGATGTGAAAATTGATTAGAGTTTTTATCTGTACCATTTGATTTAACGTGCTTTACTTGTAAAAACACAGCATTGCTTTTTATTATAATTCTATGGTTACCTTCTAATTAAGGCAAATAATTACTCACTTTCTCAGCTTTTAATTCAAAGATGTGCAGCTGTGTTTGTATCACAAACAGCAAACACATCGGAAGTAATCATCGGTAACAAGCTGTGTTAGTTACTTGTTTAGTGAGATGGCTGGTCTTCGAGCTGAAGATGTGCAGAGTGAGCAGCCTGCCTCACTCTGCACATCTGGGTAATACATGGGCTTCTGTTACATCGTGGCTAGCTGACATCACTGCTTTGTAGGCTCTTGATGTGGGCCCAGACCTTGATGGCCAGATAAGGTATAAAACCTGCAAGAGGCTGGAGACAGCCAGTGCCTCAGCTTTCCCAACCAGAAAACCATGGAAGTGTGGAAAGATAGAATGAGAACAGCAGACTCCCTCCCAGCCCAAGCACCAGTCAGTTTTATTTCTTAGATTTGGAACTAAATAAATTAGCATTTATAAATTTATCGTGGGGTCTGGAGAGATGGTTTGATGCTGGTGAAGAATGTGTTCTGTTTGGTACTCAACAAAGAATTTACTCAGCATTTCTCAAACTTATAATGGAGTTGGGACTGCCCAGCCCATACAGATCCTTTCTTGGAACATAGTTTGGGAGCAGGTTGATCTATGCCACATCGATCCCTTTATTAACTTCAAAATAACAATTGTTTTAGCAGAACAACTCGGAAGTTTCTCTCTAGTCCTTCCATCTCAGTCTTAGGCCCCACGGTTAGCTAGTAGCTTTGTCCGATTATTTCCATGAGAAGCTAAGTGCTATTAAGTATACAAGATGAGCCAAGTAACAAGACTCTGCCAGAGTTGGGACTTAAACATAAAGTACCTCAATTTAAAGACTTAATTGTTATACTCACAAATAATCCTCAATTACCAGAATCAGTGTTGGCTGTAATATCAAGAAACAGTTACTTCCTAGTGTATTAGTCACTTCTCATCTTCTGTCCCTTGTCTCACAATCCCAAACTAAGCACAGACAGCCCCCGACTTGATTCTGTAAGGAATAGGGGAGCCAATAAAACCAGCCAGCTTACGGAGAGTGACTTCTCCCAGAGAGGGCTGCATAGCTTCTTCCACACACCACACCAACTCTCTCCTAGAGACACCACAGAGATGCCAGGTGGCGGTGGGAGGCAGTGACATCAGTAAAAGTTCCTCCTACCCGAGGGAAGCAGAATTATTACTCAAAAAAAAGTACCAGTTTAATTCTGGAGCCTCTCTGGTTCTCACCTTGGGTGGTAAAAATGACTCTGCGGCTTTTCTCTGCACTAACTGGGCAATCTCTTCTTGGCTGGGAGAATGAAAATGTCTTCACAAGCAGGAATCCTACTCCTCCACGTTCCCCCTGGAGCCGCCAGCTGGACTCTCAGTCCCTGGGGCTTGAACTCTGCATCATGCTGGGCATCAGAGAGTGCAAGTGAGAAACCCCCGCACCACGAGATAATTGCTGCGTACAGGAGGGATAATAATAGGCAATTGAAAAGCCCAGAGTCGAGTCCCTCAGTTGGTTACATGTGCTTTCCATTAAAGTCCCCCTGATCCTTAAGATTGTCCTGCTTTGTTTGTTTGTTCTTGGCATGGTGAATTCCACTTGGAACTAAATGATGTAGGATTGAATCTCAGCTTCACTTGCTATCTGTGTGACCTTTGGTGATTTAGCTGACCTCTCTGTGCCTGTGTTTCCTCACTTGTAAAATTATGATTATAAAACTCTCTTAGGGATTATAAGTTTTGTGTTGTGAAATGTGGAAATGTTCATCTCAGACCTTCATCCAATCCCATCATTTGAGAAGAAAATCAAGAACAGACTATTTCCTTGATTCTGTTTTCTTTGAAATAACAACACAGGCTGTAAGAGGCTTATCCTAAAAGGACCTATCTCTGTTTTTTGGAAACAGAGAAGGCCTTCCATAGAGAAGCAACTGACCAGTTGGCTGGGGGAAGACCCTCCAGCACCCTACTCCGGTATCTGCCACAAGTAGTAGGTCTCCCCCCACCCTCCTCCCCCTTTATTCTGAGTATCTGACTGAGCACACGTTTACTATCTGTGTGGTTTCACATTGATGAATGGATGTTTGTCACTGTACAGTGCTTACTCACAGGGTATCATAAAGACAGACACAAAGACTTGCAAGGCTGTGGGGCAACTGGAATCTTCATACAAGGCTAGCAGGAATGGAGGATTCTTTTCATTCCAGAAAGCAACTTGGCAATTTTTAAAAAACAAGTTAAACCTATGATATCACCCAGCCAAAGTCGGTCTGTCTGTCTGTCTCTCTCTCTCTCTCTCTGAGACGGGGGTTTTCTGTGTAGCCCTGGCTGTCCTGAACTACTACCTCTGTAGACCATGCTGGCCTTGAACCCAGAGATCTGCCTGCCTTTGCCCATGGAGCACAGCGATTAAAGGCATGCTCCACTACCACCCAGCTTGTGTGAGTATTCTTAGCAGCATCATTAGCAATGTCAGTTGGAAATAACTTGGTTCAGGGGAAGGGAAGTCTACTCAGAATACAAAGAACACATAGCTGACACTTCATGAGTGAACTTTAAAACCATCGTACTCAGAGCAAGAAAGGAGAAAGAAACGACAGACTGCGAGTCCACGAAATGGAAAATCAGTGGAAACAAAGTGCATTAGAGCCTGCCCGTGGCTTGGGGTAAGAGATGGGAATGACTGGAAAACAGTCATGGGGCTCATCTAGGGATTGTTGGAGTTGTTCCCAAACTGGATTGTGATAATTATACAACTCTAAGAAATTTCTAGAACATTTCCATGTGTAAAATTTATGACATCACAATTATGCTCCCAGTTGTTCAGAATGTCTTATGCTTTTATCAGTCATAATGTCCTCCTTATCAGATGTAGCAGTCTGAGTAGTGCAGAAGCTCATGGTCGTCTTGTGTTCCTTGAAATGGACAGTTTCCGTCTTCCAGTCATTCTCTGGCTCCGCAGGTAACGGCTCAAGGACTGTAGCCTTTAAACCGAGTGAAGTGCAGAGTGCCAATCGAAGCAAAGACAGAGCTGAGTGATAACTAAGCCCAAAAGGAAGGGCATAGGGAACACGGAGCTGCCAGAGCCACTCCTGGCCCTTAACATCAGCCTGGAGATGGCAGAGCAGGCGTCACCTGGCCTGCTTTTTGAGCACCTGTTACCCAATTTGCCTGGCTGCCACTTCCTGTCTTGGCCTCACAGCCTCTCTCTGTCCTCTCCTACCTTTGATTTGGTTTGTTTTGTAATGATCTTCTACAGTCTAGGCTTTTTTCATCTGATGTTCCTCAGACACCTGTGCACAGGAGTGTCTTATCTGGAGAGACCTTCTGATGTGGCTCAGTTCCTCTGTGCCACATCTGAAGCTTGTGAAATGTCTTTCTAGGCCTTACAAACATACCTAAGCTGGGAGCCTGGACTATTCATTTGCGATTAATGTTACAGCAGGAAATAAATGTGACTGGGACTCTCAAAGAATAGTGAATGAAATCTAGCTCAGGACTTGACTGTTTAGTAACATCTCACAACTTTAGCAGGTCTCAGTTTTTTGTTTCTGCCTTTTGGAGGCAAAATCTCACTGTGTAGACCTGGCTGCCTTGGAACTCATAGAAAGATCTTCCTACCTCTTCCTCCTGAATGCCTGGATTAAAGGCGTGGGCTCCCAGGCCCTGCGGTCTCAGTCCTTCCAAGTACAATTGTTAAAAGAACCTGAGCTCCTGTGTGGTGCAGATAGATCCACACAGCAGTGAGGGTGCAGGGTTGGTTTGTTTGTTGCTTGCTGTGCTGGTGATTGAAGCCAAGGCCTTGTATGTATGAGATAAGTGCTCTACTGCTGAGCTACATTCCCAGCCCACATGGGTACAGTTCCAAAGACAAGAAGAGTAGTCAGAGAGTGTGTGAGTCATCTAAATACCAGCCCATTTGGCATACAAATGAAGTGTACTTTAAGTTGAAAAGGTCCCGCGAGCCTACCTGGGATCATTGGGATTTTGGACTATGTGAGCCTTTTACCATAAGGAGCTTATAGTACTTTGAAAATTATAGTTGATAATTATCAAGCAGCCATCACGGCCCCTTGCCTCACCTTCAGCAAACCCTACATCGTACGTACAGCAATTATCCCGTTTTTGTAGATAGGAGAAAACAGACCTCAAGAGGGTTCTCTGCTCAGGGTGGTAGCTGATAGCACAGGCAGGATTCAAGCCCAGGTCTTTCTAACCCTTAAACCACTGCCCTTTGTCACTTACTACCCGGTGCATCCAACTAGACCTCACAACGATAACTGTCTTCCGTATAGTCACCCTCATTGTAGAGGGGAGGCCCCGAAAGATAAAGAGTGTAGCCCTTAGAGAAGAGTGGGAGCACGGTTCTTCGTAGATCCCTGTGCTTGGCCATATCCTCCTCCCAGCCCCCACCCCACATTAGCTCTCACCAAACCGATCACCAGGTCAGCAGGCTCTCTTAACCAGTGCACGAACCCAGGTCCCAGCTGTAGGTTGTCAGTTCAATCAGAATACTTCAGACTTTACCCTTGATGGAAATCACTGGTGCTACTGAAAAGAAAAAAGACCATTTGTGTGCAGGATATTGGGTAATTGGAACTAGTAAAGAAACAGCTTTGTTTAGCTTACATTTAATTCAAAGGTCTGGCCCCATTGCAGGGGGTAAAGGGTCGGAGATGAACACCATTAACATTCAGCGCATCTCTGCATAAATGCTAAGTAACCAAAACTGGTCTTGTGACTCAAGGTAAATCGTTGCATGGCAAATTCCTTAAAGATCCCACGTTGATGTGTCTTAGAGTTGTTTGTCTTAATTTAACATCAGACCAGAGTAGCTTGGGGAAAATGATAAATCCTGACAGGGAGTGAGTGATTGGCAGAACAAGTTTCCTGGAAACCTTTCCTTATGAAGATGTGACTGGTGATACAGTCACTGTGCAGAAAACCCTCATCCAGATCTTAATGATAAGAAGTCACACAGGCAAGCCTGCCACCAACTGCAGCCTTTCTTGTTTTCCCTCCTCTTTTCTCCCGAGTTCAAATAACATTACTCATAATTTTTATTTCCTTGAATAAGAAATACCTCAAAACCATATTAATTTATTTGGCAAGCTAGTACACAAGAGGAAACTTTTCTTCTAGACCTTGGTGTATAAACAGCTTCCACTTGATCTGTAATCTCTCTATAGAAGGCACTGTGCCCTTCCCTTCCCTTTGAGAATCCTAATGCCAGTACCGTGGCAACAACAAAGAAACCGCAGCCACGGAGGTTAAACCGTTCTGTTGGATGCAAGATGCCTCTTCTTTCTCTCTGCTGTGTTATCACCTTCCCCATCAGACCTTGGAGTGCCACCAAGGATTGGACACACAACTGTTTACCCTGCATACTTAATGCCAAGTGAGAAATCTAGGACGGGGCAATCCCAACGAGTCAGACACAAGCCTTTTTCTTTGGGGTCTCACAATTTAGTCCAGATGAAAGAGAAGAATAGCATTAAGTTCTGTAAAGACTGAATCTGATAGGAAGTGCTAGGGGATTAGATGAGGCCACAGTCAACGTGAGTGGGTTACCAGGGGTGCTTCCCCATATAATGGGGAGCTAAAGAAGGCAAGATTTGGATACACTGAAGAGAGGGAAGCGTATTTTACAAGACCTGGAGTGAGGGATGGCCATTGTGTACAACTGCTGGCTGGGGTACTGAGGATTGTCCTGAGGTGCTAAACAATTCAAAAGCTATAGAAATACATATAATAATGTATAAGCAATGAAGCTCCACATGCATATATATTATTTAATACTATATTTATTTAATAATAGTTCTCTCTGACACTGAATAAATTCAGTTCCAAAGCATAGGCAAGTATTGTATAGGCACTGCTTTCTGCCCTGTCTAGAATATGCCTATTTTCAAACCATTATTTTTTTTTTTTAACCAAAAAGTAAGAAAGAAAGAAAAGGAGATCCCAAAAGGGCCATGGGACAAATATAGGCTTAGAAATATTAGAGATACTGGGTTCTGTTTTCAGTTTTTATTTCATTGATTCTCAAAAAAATTTGAACAACAGAAATTATTCAACCTCTCCTAAGTTCCTTTGTAAGAAAGATACAGGGCCCTCTCATTTCTGCCATTAACACACACAGATTCTAACTACCGATTTTGCTGGTGATGTTTTCTTCCAGCCTCACATTATACTTGAGACAGAGTAGGCAGTCAATGATGGTGCCTTAAAATCATGATAATGTTGGCTCTTCTATCTAACAGGAGAGCTAATGTGAACTGTTTTTCTAGGTCTCAAGCTATACAATGTAATTTTTATTATCAGCATAATTTTTTCTTCTATCTGGAACATTTAAAAGCTTTCTAATGTGTTTAATTACACAGCTTTAAATTTGTACATGATTGGACTGCATCATCACTTAAGATAGTATTAAACAGGCAAGTGTGCATCCCAGACAAAATTTCCAACCTCCCTTAGCTCCAATTTGCATTTTAAAAAATTCATTTTACTAACTTGTGGAGTGTAAAATATTTGATGCTGATGTTTAACTGTCTCAGCATTGAAGGTTTTAAGGGTAAGTAAAAATCATCCCTGTGGGCTCCTGGGGCAGCAGAAAGCAGCTGCCGATGATGCTGTGATTCACTGGCTAAATAAAGCCCAGCCCAGTTCATGTAATGAAAGACATAGAAAGAACACACCACCTCTCTCTGTCTCTGTCTCTGTCTCTGTCTCTCTCTCTCTCTCTCACACACACACACACACAGAGAAAGAGAGA
>JADRCH010000040.1:3965725-4025228 GCA_019843965.1 Rhynchomys soricoides
TAAATTTTCATCTGGCTTAACGGCTTCCCATATCCTAGCACATGGAAATTCAAGGCTAGCCTATGCTATATTATTGCAAGACTTTGTTTAAATAAATACATAAATATTTTGATTTAATTCTTTTTTTTGAGGACCAAGTATTATTTAGTCTCATTGTATTTTCAAGAAAACTGAAGGTTTTTTCTTCTGAGACAGAGTTCCTCTGAGTAGCTGGGACTGTCCTAAAACTTGCTCTGTAGACCAGGCTGGCCTCTAACTCAGAGATCTGCCTGCCTCTGCCTCCCAAGTGCTGGGATTAAAGGGCTACGCCACCATCCAGCTTGTTTTAACTTTTCTTTATCTGAATGTGTGTGTGTGTGTGTGTGTGTGTGTGTGTGTCCAAGTTAGTGTTAATATACACTACATATGTGTGGGTTCCTATGGAGGGCAGAAGAGAGCATCAGTTCCCTTGGAGCTGGAGTTTCAGGTGATTGTGAGCCATTTGACATGGGTGCTAGGAACTAAACTTGGCTCCTCTGGAAGAGCAGCAAGTGCTCTTAACCATTGAACTGATTTCTAGGAAGAATAATAAAAACATGCGTGAAACAAACCACCACATGAATAATTACCTAGGACAATAATAAAAACATGCGTGAAACAAACCACCACATGAATAATTACCTAGGACAATGAATGAAGGTTACTGAAACCTTGGTGATAGGAAACTCTATTGTAGGGAAGTGCCCGTAAATGCTTCTCTGAGGATGCTTCCTGACTGGAGTCTTTCTGTTTCCTCCCCACTCCAGCCAGCGTAGCACTCAGAGTCTCTCTCAACTGGACAGTCTGAGTTGTACAGTTTCATTGACCTCACGAGTCACCCAGATGTGCTCCCATTGGCAAAGGCTGCAGGAAAAGCGCCAAGTGTTGGTTGCCTGGTGAGCTGCACTTGTTAGTTGTGGCCAATGATTCCTGTTATGTTCTAAGAGAACAGCCCTGGTTAACCTGATGCATGATATGGTCACCCTCTTTGCATTGGTCTCTTCTGTGACCACAGGAGCTTGACCCACATGGGAAGCCTTTTCAGTTATAACTTTAGCACCTTTGCTGGCTTTCGGACCTAGCTATGCCTAGCAGTTTCTGCTTCCCAACTATGAAGTGGGGGTAATCATATTGACCTACTTACACTGGTTTGCAAGGAGGGTTCTGTTATATGTTTTCTATACTGTCAGTGTTTCCAAATTACACACATTTAAACCAATGGTCTGAAAGGAATCATTTTTGTGGATAGCTTTTTTTGGTTTAGAGATCCCAGACACAGTGAGGAATAGCAGCTAACCCAGTAGAGTTCTGTATCCTCCTGTGCTGTCCTCGTGAGGCTCTGCCCATCTCCCTGAACAGCCTTCAGGGTGGAGCAACCAGACATTCAGGTCTCTTCAGAAGCTCAGTTGGGTGAAACAGGCCATCCTGGTGTGCTATGGCGCTCAAGAGGTTGGTCCGGGCAGTAGCTCAGCCTTGGCAGGTTACACAGGAGCAGCTCAGCACTGCTAGAAGCAAGCAAGCAAAGCAGAAGGCAGAAAGCCTGAAGCCCCATGCGGAGTTGGATTAGTGGGAGTGGCAGGCCTGTTCCCTTATGGAGGCTACACATTGAACTCCACACTTATAGCCTGTGAGTCACCCCCCTCAAGCACAAATAACCAGGCTGCCGAAGTCACGTGTGGTGGTGAGGTAACTTCAAAAAGTTAAGGCTTAAAAGGCAGCTTGCTTTGAGTGCTGATTTGGACACAAACAGTGGCGTGGTTAAGTGCCACTCTGTGTTTAAAGTAAATTATACAGCAGCCCTGGAATGTGGCACTGTGAAGGCCCCAGAGCAGCAAACAGGCTGGAGTTCACCAGCAAACTCTGGCAAGTCAGCTGACTTGGATGCTGCATCTTCCTCAGGTTCCTATTTCTGTGTTGGAGGCCATCTCCAGAAACAGCAGAACTTGAAGATAAATGTGGGTGCAGTGCGCAGCTCCGGAAATCTTGTACTAGCAGCTGAGTGTATGTTTGCAGCATGGCTTGAGGTCCTCAGTAGGACTGTACTCACTCACTCTTCATCTACTGGGCCCTGGAAGACAGCTCAGGCCCATTGTGGCAGCAGAAGAATGGGTCTGGACGTTAATCTGTCTTGGTAGGCCCTGAAGGGATTGGACTTCAACTGTTCAGAGAGGGGGAAAATCTCCAGCAGGAAAAGGCTCATGGAGAGGAAGGACATTCCCAGGAGCCAAGAGACGTGATGGTTGTGGACTGCAGGCTGTAGGAGCCCCATTTTGAGGGTCCATAGTTTAACTTTCTTCTGAACAGAAGGGTACAGGGGAATCAGACCTCTGTCACTCGAGACGCTCTTGGGAATCATACTTTCTCAGAGAAAGAGACTCAGCCATCACCCCTCTGCCCTTTATTCTGGCACCCAGCCCCCATGCATGTGCCAAATCCGTGGAACTTTTCTCGAGGTCTGGGGAGAATCATTTCCCTATATCCTCATGAAGCTCCTGTGCTCAGCTACTGCTGGCATCTGTATTCCTGCTAATTAGCTGCCCTTGATGGATTTATTTCATCCAGTGGTAACTTCTAGAGACGTTCCCAGGCCAATTTAAAAGTGGAGTGTCCAAACCAAACTGAGTGGAAATCAGGTTTGGATGACCTCCATGGAGCGGTCAGGCCAGTTCCCATGGGGTTTGAACTCTTCGTTCCGGAGAGCACTGAAGTTGCAGAAAGATACTTCAAGAAGAAATCCCAAATAGACCATTTAATTCAGTTGCTCCATTTTGCAAATGAGGGAGCTGGAGGCTCATAAAGGTGAATAGCGCATCAGGCGGAGCTGGTCACACTAAAAGTGCAAAGAACACAGAAAGTACTGCCGACTACACGGGAAATGTGTGTATAGGACAGTGTGGAGAGTTGCCATGAGCAAAGGCTTTGGCTATTACTCTCAGGCTCAGCTTTCTTTTCATTTTCCAACTTCTTTTTTAAATGGAGAATTATTAAACTCCTAAAGGAAGCACATGAAATCCAGCTGTTGAGCAATTTCAGATAATCCAGAAAATATATAAAATAGTTGACATAGTTTTGGTAGGGGGTTAGCTGCTTGGAAACATGAAGCTTCCCAAATATCTGGATAAATCTGTGTCCTGGGTTCTAATCATACCCTGTCCTCTTGCTCTGAGTGTGCTCTGAGTGTGGGATGGTCTCTGAGTCCACTCTCCTTTAAAAGTAGTAAGGGGTAAGGTCATGATGACAGAGAACTTCTTTTATGCGTTATTGAGAAGAAATCTTTGTCATATTTACGATGTTTCGAAATGTTACATTTTCCTTTGTTTACTAGCCTCTGATTTGTTAAAGGGGAGATCCAGGATGTTTTTCTCTCCTTTCCCTCCCCTCTCTTTCCCTCCCCTTCCCTTCTTCCTCTGTCTTCTCTCTTCCTCCTTCTCATTTATACCTCAGCTCAGTAACCATCCATTTACAATAAATGTAAGGGACACTGTTAGCTAGTCACATGCTTAACTCGACCTCCTGTGATTTATTAAAAATAAGAGTTTTTTCATATTGCTCAATTTTCTCACAGGTATAAATCCCCATTTTAAGAAGACTCTTTTTTTAAAAAAAAAATTGAATCCAGACCAGTCAGTGTAAAACTTACGTGATGAGAAACATCTGATGTATACAGAATAGCAGGTTCAAATGGAGCTGAACCAACCATCAAGGCAGTTCGAAATCACCAGATGCTCCATTGAGATTTTGTCTTATTATTGGAAATTCCTCATGCACATGGAGTCCCAGAATCATCTGGACTTCTTTAATATCACAAATACATATGTATATATAATACATTATGCATTTTACAACAGAGGTAACTGGATTTGTTGTAAAATACATTTGTAGTTATGCTCTAAGATTTTACAGACTGAACTGGAATAAAATTATGTGATTCTGAAAGTAGATTCTACAGCCTCATCTCCCCTACTGAACCCATTCCTCCTGTAGACTCCTGTAGTCCAACCGGTGGTAGCACTATCTACCCAACACCTCAGACCAGATGGCTGGCTGTCATTATCTCTGCTTGTTTTGTTTCTTTTCCATGCTGGGGTCAGAATCCAGAGTCTTACACATGCTAGACTAGTCTACCTCTGAGCTGTGACCCCAAACCCTAGCAGTCCCCTCAACATTCATCTTCTTATCAAATGACACAGAGACCTGCCCGTTCCAGTTCCAAAAGGTGCTTTGACTCTGCCTAGTTCTTTCTCCACCCCCATTGCCTCTTTTCTTCCTAAGCCACCACTGAGTCAGTGAACCACTCTCCCACAGCCTCTCAATCCATTTCCATCTTCCATACTTGACTCCCTCTAACCTGTGTTGCTCACAATGACCAGAGAAGGTGTTTGATGAAGGAGACTTGAGCAAATGGGCACCTGTTTCCAGGTTCCTGAATGTAGATCTAAATCTCTTTCTGTGTCTCCCCTGGTTCCTTAAGCCCCAGCTGCCATGGCCCTCTTTAATGTCTAAAACATTTCTTTTATTTCTTTCATCCTGCACCATACCCAACCTTAGACAATACAGGTTCATTATGATACTTAGATCTTAACGGAATGTAAATTTCCAGAGAAGTCTTGTGCCCAAGCTAGTGTAGGCAATCTAATGGAACACAGAGAATGTAATTGTTATTCTTAAACATACCTTAGTCCTCTCTTAAGAACTCTTACAATTACAGGCTGGAGAAATGGTGCAGCAGTTAGGAATACCAGTTGTTTTGCAAAGGACCTGGGTTCAATTCCCAGTACCTACATGGCATCTCACAACTATCAGTGACTCCAGCCCCAGGGCATATGACACCCTCTTTTGGCCTCCACGGGGCACTGCATGCATGTGGTGCACATACACATATATAGACAAACCACACATACACATAAAATAAAAATAATGAATCTTAAAACAACAGCAACAACAATGGTTTTGCAATGGCCAAGTATGGTGGCACACTCTTTTAATCCTAGCACTTGAAAGGGAGAGCCACATGGATCTCTGTGAGTTTGATGCCAGCCTGGTCTACATAGTAAGTTCTAGGACAGCCAGAGCTAAACAGTGAGACCCTGTCTCAAAAACCTCTTGCAAATATGAGTATTATATTTTAATGTATTATATCACACTAATATATTTTATTGTTTTTATATTATACTAGTATATTTTATTGTTTTTTTATATTATAATTTTATGCATGGTTTCTAGGCACCATATATATTTCAACTCTATATAGGCATATAATAAATGTCGATTTAAATCTATTTCACATGATAATGTGTGTCCCTGCTGCTTATTTCACTGAAGTGCAGTTGTGACAGAGCTTTGCACAGTCAGGTTTCCCCTATTGAGCAATACTCCAGGTTATAGAGTAACTCTGGCTCATCTTCACCAGCATTCCCCTTCCTCTCCACAGCTCCCACTTCTGTTTTCTCTGCTTCTCCTTCTCATTTCTTCCCTCTTTCTGCCTGCAGTTCAGTCATGAAATCTCTAACGGGGCCACTTTTCTGTCAGGCTATCATATATAAGGTCAAGCATTCCCACATTCTGAAGGTAAAAAACGTAAGTGGTGGGAAGGGACTTCTGCCAAAACAGTGACTCACTGTGCCCATGCAAAGCAGTTCAATAGGAGGTCACTGCTTCCATTAAGAGCAGTGCGCCTGTCCCCAGGAATGCAAGAGGGCTACCACAGAGCCCTCCTAAAATTTGAGTGTGGCTTCTGTGACACTTGGGAAAGTCACACTCGTCATAAACAAGGCCTGATGTTTTATTTCATGACCAAAAGGAGGTGAGGGTACCGTGCAGTTCTTGATGTTACAACACCAGACATATTTATAGTAAGCACACACAGCTGCCTCGAGGTTATGCAGCAGCTAATAATATAGGTAGTGGAGGAGCTGGTTCTTTGGCATCTCTTTGTAGCTTGTTTACTTGCTTGTCTTTCTGACCAGAGTCCTGTTTACCAGAACATCTACTAGCACAAATATGAGACTATGGTGAGGTTGGCTTGGCGGCTTCCTGTCTCATTATTTCTGAGTCAGTCTGGCCTAGACTGACTGGAATTGACTTGCGTGGTCAGTCCTGTCTCTGTACCCCTGAATATGTGTTCTTTTCTACTATTGATTACCTTAGCAACCAACAAAGCCCACTCGGTGAGCTCCCTATTGGTATAATCTTGCTAACTGTGTGTGTGTGGGGGGGGGGTAGCCCTTGTAGTTTGGGGATTTTTTTTTAAGATCCCAAGATAATTTCAGTTTATAGCTGTGGACTAGAACTATCACTTTCAGCAACTAACAACACTTTATAGTCCATCAGAAGATGTATGACCACAAAGCACAGCCACCTCATCCCCAAATCCTCTCCAAGCTGTTCTACACGCCGTCTCACCCTGCTTCCCTTCCTTCCAGTTCCAGAAGAGATTCAGCTCTTCCTCTGTTGTGAACAACTCCTGACTACGCTCTTTTTATCTTTACCTTCCATGTACTGGATCTCCTCTTCAGGCCGAGTCTCTCCCTCCAGATTGTAAGGAAGCTAAAGTCTCCTCCATCTTTGGAAAGATAATCCTAGAATCAATTCTCGGCCTGAACAGAATGATGTGGTCTGCCTTGCAACACATGAGTTTCACGTCTTCTGGCTCACACCCTCTTTTTCACACAAATAGCTGCTGCAGAAGTTGCACGACTTTTGTTTTATGCCACGTCACAGGGTAATGGCACGTTTACTTCTCAAAGACAAACTTCTACACAAATTTTACATAGAACTCAGCAGTCTTCTGTCCTCCTCAAGGCCATCACCCCCACCGTGGCCAGCAGTAGTCAGAAAAGAAGAGTCAACAAGATGGCCTGTACATTATAGTCTTAGAAATTTAAAAATCTTGCCCAGACATTTTAAAATTCAGCACCACTTCCCTGTGCTGTCCTATCTCTACCAAGGAGTGGGAACATGCCGGGCCACAGGGTGAACAGCCCTGTGTTGGAAATTTCCTGTTTTGTTTTTTTTCTTTTCCTTTTAAATATTTCTTTAAATGTCTGTCCTCATTCTTACTCCAAGCTCACACTCCTCGAGGGAGGAGAGAAACCCTTTGTTATTTGATTAGTTAGCTGAATGGATCTAAGAAACTCCTCAGCCCTGGCCCCCTCTTCCTGCCAGAATTTTTTGAAACTCAAGGCTGTATGCATTCATAAGCACTAGCAAACACCCGTGAGCAATTAACCACACACCCTTGACTTAGAAGCCGTGGAAATATGCTGATGACCCTTGGATGGTTGTCACAGGTCTATAATTATGTAAGACCACAACTGAAGTATCCCAGCAGCCCAATTACAGGAAGGGCCATTCTTTCAAATACAATGTGACACTGCCTCTAAAAATAATTCTGTCCAAGACTCAGAGAGAGTGCCCTTTAGAGGGGGCAATCTTTGAAGGGCCCATACATACGGGTTTGCAAACAGAATAGGGCTTTATGCATGCATGTCTCTGAAAGACGCATATAAACAGTGCACGGGGAAAGGAAGCTACCAAACTCAATGGAAAGAAATTGCCGAGTTAAAAATCCTATTTAAGGTTATCCATCCTGAAAATTTTACATATAACTCTTTGCTTTGTCCAGCCTAGAAACAGTCTCCACAGAGTTAACAAACTAATTCCCTGAACAGCAGTGTCTCCAAGAAAATGCCCAAATCCATCTTTTAGAGTAGACAGTCCACTGTTGGGTTGCAAAACAAAAAATAGATTTGTCTAATTCTTTATTTCTGTGCAAGGGTGAGTTCTTATCGCTGTACAGGGTATATTATTTCACATTTTACTTGAGCAAGGTATTAAAAAGGAAACAGTGCTGAAGAAAGTCATCTATTTCTAGAATCAGACACTCTCTCTCTCTCTCTCTCTCTCTCTCTCTCTCTCTCTCTCTCTCTCTCTGGTTTTTTGAGACAGGGTTTCTCTGTGTAGCCCTGGTGGTCCTGGAACTCACTCTGTAGACCAGGCTGGCCTTGAACTCAGAAATCCGCCTGCCTCTGCCTCCCAAGTACTGGGATTAAAGGTGTGCGCCACCACTGCCCGGCGAATCAGATCTCATAACAGGGGCAGTGCTCTTAGCTGCGTACCGATGTGCTTGGTGAATTCAGAGACATTCCATGAAGGCCACACACTTTCCTAAATATGTCTAGTTTTCAGGGCAGGAGAGTAGTGGCTGATGGCTGCATCACACGGTACAGCATCACTGTTCCAGGTGGCTGCTGAACACTTCGTGGGCTGCTGCCTCAATTGAGGGCAGATGTGAAAACAAAATTCACTCTTGATTGTGAAGACTTATAGTGACAAGAACATCGTCTAGCTCCATAATCATTCTATTGATTAAAGACAAAATTACATTTTGTATATATAGGACTGGAATTATTGTTAAAATAGATTTTGCCTCTTCCCCCTTTACTTTGAAAGTATATGGCAATTAGAAAAAACTTAAGTTGCATACGTAGCTCACATATTTCTATGGGAGGCTACTGGTCTACTGCTTTCATTAGACTTGCAAATGACACTTTTTCTTAGAGAAAAGAGGATCTTGTGAAGATATATAGGCTCATACCTCAGCCTGTAGATGATGTCTTAGTCACTGAGACTTGGTGGGTCTCTGATGCAGCCCAGTACCAGGGCACTGGGACAACAGGCTATGCTGACATTGCTGGTAACTGAGAGGAAGAGGATGTTCTACGCATCAGTCAACTGGCCACTTGCACACAGGTTCTGCACTAGCTCATTTTCTAGATTTAGGAGTATCATGTATCCATGGATCTGCTGGGTCCACCTTTCTGGTTTCTCCACCCTAGGACTGAATAATTCAGCAGCTCTCACCCTAAACCTGCTCTCCTTGCATTTTCTATCTGGGTCACATCCATCTGTGGCTTCCTCCTCTCTGAGTTGCATGCCCACACCCAACATGCAAACACTCATTAAGATCTATCCATCTCTCAATACACCCTTTGGGTTTCATTGCCACCACTGTTTGGAATGTTGCAATAATCTCCCGACTCTTCTTTTCCTCCACATCCTCTCTCCTGCTATTAAGTTTAATTTAAAGCAATTGCAAATTTAGTGTATTAGTCCCTGGTTCAAGCAATAAGTCAAAAACCAAAAAGTATCATAGTAGCCAAAATGTTTCTCCATAAGCTGCCTCTGTCCTGGTTCTGTGTTTACTTGTCTCCCGACATGGATTCTCCTAACCCAGTCTTCCTTCACGCCCGTAAGCCTATGAACCTGCACACTTGCTGCTGAAATGCCTTTCCCTCCCTCCTTCCTCACTCTCTGTTCATTTCCACCACAACTGGGTTGGGACTTTCCTCACTGTGGCACATCTGTCAGTGCACTGAATTTATTTGTGATTTTTCGTGCTTGTTGCCTAATAGATGGCCAAGAACTGGTCGGGATTATTTGACAGCTAGAGAAATTCCAGATAGACAGTGCTCCTACAGCTCTCCCCCAAATACAGCTCTCTGACTTTACCAGCTTGAGTTTGGAGGAAGCTTGGGGGTCTTTGACCCTCTCTGCTCTTCAGGAGCATGTAATACCTATGGGGGTGGAGCCATCCCTAAATGCTGCCTGCTGTCTCCTTTCATGCTCACACTGACCTTTGAAGTGAGCATTTTTTGTTATACACATTTTGCACAACCACCAAGGCCCCCATGATTTAAGAAGGTGTCTAAAGTTATGAAGCTAGTTGTAGAGCAAGATAAAAATTAGAACTCAGGTCTTTTTCTACTTGGTCAAGCCAGCTTTCTCTTTCTCAGATGGCTACTTATATTGATAAGTATTCTCCGAGCTTCTCAGAGTAAATAAGGGTGATATATTCATATCGAGATAGAACATTTTGTGGAAGGAATCACATTATGTCAATAAGGCTAGATTTATCCTCAGCTCTATAGCTTATTAGCTATCTAATGAAAAGACTTGTCTCATTTGCATTATCTACTAAGTGGAGAAATTTGCACTAGCTATATTTATTGTTAATAGAAAATAAGGGTGAATTTAAACATAAAATTGGGTATATGAAGGCACTAAATTTACTTGTGGATTTTTAGGTATTTCTTTTGGCAATATTTTGTGTGTCACAGAAGTGAATTGTTATGATTCTTGACAGCCATAAAAATGAAGAGAGTACCACTATCAAGATCACAAGTAGTGGCAATGGAGAGATGGTACAGCAGTTAAAAACCACACACTGTTCTTCTGAAGGACCTGAGTTCAGTGTCTGTCAGTTTCAAAACCACTTGTAACTCTAGTTCTAGGGGATCCAACACCTTTGCTTCCTCCCATGCCCTCACACATGAGTACAGACATGCAGACACACACATACATATGCATAAAAAAACAAATATTTTTTAAAAAGATCCTTAATGATGCAATCCTCATTTTGTTCTGTGCATTTTGTTGGAGAACAGTTGTGGTCATATACAATTTTATCTGTCCCTGTCTAGTTTGACTCAGTTCAGTATTTGTTTGGTTTTGAGACAGGGATTCACTATGTAGGCCAGGCTGGTCTTAATCTCATGTTCCTCCTCCTCAGCCTCCCAAGTTTGGGATGATAGGTATGTGCCAATACAGCAGTTCTGTAACTGTCTGCATTAGTAGAGCTGTTCACAGCTGTAGTAGTCGGTCAGCTACTCTCGCCCTAGTGCTGAGTTGCAGAGTAACTGATATCTAAAGGTAGTGAATCCAGCAAACCCATAGTGTTAACAACCTAACATGAGCCCAGCCATCTTTCCTCCTCTGCTTCTTTGGTGGAGCTCTCCTGGATCAGTGGCCTCTGTATTTCCTGGGGACTTGTTAGATATGCAGACTCTTGGGCCCTAGCGCCAGCCTACTGAATTCAGATCTGCATTGAATGAGACACACGGGTGATTCATGGCACATGTAGTGAGAGAGATGGTGGCTTTCAACTTTGGCTACACTTTAGAAAGGCTTGGGAAGATCTCCAAGATCCTAATGTCCAGCCTGCACCCTCTGCCGCATCAAGTCTCTACAAATGGAACCCGCACAGTGGCTTTTATCACTGTGGCCCCGGTGATTCCGTCATGTTCAGGAGCCACGGAAGGAATGGAGTCACAATCACAAACAAATCCAAGGTTGTCTATGAAGTTCCCTCTCCAGGGACACAGTTCTTCCTACCAGACCATTCTATGCATTTCCATTGGGGAGTTATGGGAAAATTAGACAAAGCTGAGTCAGCCAAGCACAGGGACTAGTTTAGCCTCCTGGGATCCCACTTCACTTGGGCTATGTGTGCACCCCTCTTTTAGCAATAATGTGCTTGGTTGTTTGAGACTCTTACTCTATGTGCATGCATATTCCACTCTGAAGAGTGCACCTAGCAACCTAAGACAGGACCCCGCCTGCATGGAGCTTGCAGAGTACTGCCTATTACATCTGCCCACACACTGATAGATGCCCAATCTAGCAGTGATTCTGCAGCCATGGGTAGCTGGGAGCGAGAGGATCAGCTCTCACTCCTCCCTATGAACACAGTACTCCTTAACACCTTTCCAAAGCTTCTCAGCCCAAGAAGACTCCACAGACAAGTGCTTCAGATTCTTTGCATCTTCAGAGTTTATGTACATGTCTTGGCATAGTCTGCACCACACCATATCCTTCAGAACATCTGTGCTAAGAGTTTAAGGTGTTCAAAGAGAAAGCCTTTCCCTAACACAACAGGGGAGGATCTGAAAGTCCAGAAGAACCAGCTGCCTGAGCTGTCTCCCCTGTCAGCCCCCTGCCTCACCTTCAGTAAAAACTAAATTCCAGTGCTAGAATTTCTCACCAGTCTCAACACACACTACACTGTAAGCTCTTCAATTCCACTTTGATGGAACCTGTGCGCCCCTTTGGCCCCCAGGCTCCCTATAACACTGTTTTTTGTTACTTGTGACCCTTTGCCTGCCTGGTGAATCCCCTACTATCCTCTAGAGCTCAGTCACAACATAACATCATCTCTTCCTTCTGCTGGCCCTTGTCCACCTCCTCCCCATGTTTTCTTCCACTGTTTCCTGAGCAATCCATACGCGAATGTATGTGGAACAACGCCAGTATCATCATTGTACCAGGACGCTCTCTTCCAGTTGTCTGTAAATCCAGAGAGCACAGCTCTTTTGACTCCAAGCCACAACCGAGGAAGTAGCAGACAATCATAACACGAGAGACGCAGAACAGTCTCCTTGGACCCTACACACTGCACAGCATCACAAGGCTAGGGTAATCAAGGCCAAGTTTCTGATCAGCTTCCTAGTAGCTCTCCTGGTTAAAATGTTCATTTCTGGCTGATTCTTTCACACAGTTTAGGAGATGATGTTTTTAAAAAGAATAATCAGAGATTAGAAATGTTACTAAAAAATAAAAACTATAAAAGAACATAAAAATTCAACAGGGGGGTTGGAAAATATTGTTGGAGCAACTTAGAGAGCAGAGAAACCATTCAACCTGAATCTCTTTGTTTACCCTGCACACGGTTAGCTCATTCGCCTGTCTCTGAGCCCTGGTAGCCTGAGCTCCTTCACAGCACAGACTGAGTCTCTCTGTCCCCCATCAGTACTCCAATGTTTAGTACATAATAGTTGCTGGCACATATCTACTGAAGAAATGAAGGTCGAGCATACAAAGAAGCAAATGTACATGATAGTTGAGCTAGGGCTTGAACAAAGATCGGATATAAGCAGCCTTGGTATCTTAGGACAAGATCTCCTCCCGGGAAGGGCCAGGCAATGGAGGTATCAGGATCCCAACATCACAACCCAAAGAAGGAAAAGATGGACCTACAGACAAATGTAAGAAGTCTGAAGAAACGAAGGGGGAGAAGGAAGCTCACGCATTGGTTGGTGTTTGGGGGCCATTGTTTAACAAGCACAGCATTAGTACTTTTCATGATTTCTCTCACAAAGCTTCACGATACACAAGGTAGCTAGAATGTCATCACCAGGGGAATATTCCTTTATGCATGGCTCTCCTTTCCAAGGTTCCAGTTGCCTAAAAGGTGACTACAGCCCTGTACTGGCTGGTTTTGTGTGTCAACTTGACACAAGCTGGAGTTATCACAGAGAAAGGAGCTTCAGTTGAGAAAATGCCTCCATGAGATCCAGTGGTAAGGCATTTTCTCAATTAGTGATCAAGAGGGGAGGGCCCCTTGTGGGTGCTACCATCTGTGGGCTGGTAGTCTCGGGCTCTATAAGAAAGCCAGCTGAGTAAGCCAGGAGAAGCAAGCCAGTAAGCAGCATTCCTCCTCGGCCTCTGCATCAGCTCCTGCTCCTTGACCTGCTTGAATTCCAGTCCTGACTTCCTTTTGTGATGAACAGCAACATGGAGGTGTAAGCTCAATAAACCCTTTTCTCCCCAACTTGCAACTTGGTCATGATATTTGTGCAGGAATAGACACCCTGACTAAGACAGGCCCCAAAATAGTAAATGGAAAATCCTAGAAATAAATTATTCATATGTTTTAATTTAATTTTTTTATTATAGCACGTTGGTAAAATTATTCTATTATTAGTTATTAACATTAATATCTTACTGTGCCTAGTTTGCACATGAATGTTTCTTCTAGGGATGGGTGTACAGGAAACAAAACAGAACACCAATGAAACCTTATGCAGATGAAGGGAGGCAATGACATGTATTTCCTGGATGCCAAAGCGAAGCTGCACAGGGATAACAATCTGTCCAACGAGTCTAGAGACAAAAGGCTGTTCATGGATCTTTGATTTGAGGAAAAGAATCTGATTGTGTCTGTGTTGTCTTGATGCTGGGCTACCCTCCCTGGCACAGGAATTCCCAAGCTTCCTGTGAGTCCTGTTTTCCTGGCCCTCACCCAGCCAGGGCTCCCAGCCTCTCTGAAGATCAAGGCTTCCAGCCAGGATGCCAGCTCCTTCTCTCAGATGGTGTAGTAGCAGTCCCCCACCCTTGCCCCAAAAACCCTGTGTGGGAGAGTAAATAGTCGGGTTTGGGATGTAATGGTTTTCTTCTGTTTTGTGTTACCGGATCTGATGCACACACAGACACACACACACACACACACACACACACACACACACACACACTGCTCAGAACCTCAAATAATTACAGTGAGGCTACTCTGCTTCCTTCTCTTGGCCACAGCAGACAGGCGGGAGCCCAGACACTGCGGAGAGGGTGCAGTGACTGGTGGATGGGAAAGGCGGGGACCAGGAATTAGGGACTGTACCAGAACCACAAGCTCAGTGTCACAGCGATGTGGCACTGGGCGGGAGTTGGGGAAAGGCCCTGTCTAGAGGGCCAGGGACTTGCCTCATTTAAAAATCACTTACTAGAAGTCCTGCCAACAAACGATTAAGGGAGGGGAAAGGCAAACCTAAGGCGACTAATGCACTAAGCTATCATTTCTGTCACGAAGGAGCTGACCAGCCCCCATTTGCAGTCTGGGCGCCACCAACCACACTCTTCTATGCGGGAATGGTGCGGCGGGAGGAGGGAGGTGTTTTGGCTTTGTTGGAAATAAGATAACAAATTTAACAGACTAGTAAAAACGATGCAGCTTTTAATACACAGTTCTGCAGAAAGAGACACCCGTGTGGAAAAAAGGCCAACGTGGCTTGCTGATGTGGAGGAAGTCTCTTTTAGAATGCTCTCAACATTTCCTGCCTCTCTTCCCATAGGCTAAGACTCGCTCCCTTCCCAAAGTCCTCCTCTCAATGGCCCAGTACACAGAGACTCATCCAGGGAACAATTTGGGGATCGGGACTGCCCACCTTTTCTGATGGGCTCCAAGCAGATGTTGCCAGGTACCAGCTAGGAGAGAGAGAGGGGTCTGGTGTCTCTGGCTCCTCTGTGACCTCAATGAATTCTTATGTTGAAAATGGACCACAGCAATCTGTTTCTAACAGGGGTTACCTATAATTTTGAAATTTTCCAATCCTATGATATGTATCACTGGGTAGTAAAAATAGTAAAGCTAAATCAAAGAAATTTAAGGAACAGATAGTAATGTGGAAGATGTGCCCACTCATTCCCTTGTCCATCAGGATTAGACAGGGCCAGTTCATTCTCTGATCTCCATGACCTTGACCCCCCCTCCTTATTAACTGTGGCATTCACTTTCTTCCATATGGTGCAAACGGCCAATTTCACAGTCTATTTGAGCAAGAAAAGACTGATGAGATTGTCTGATCTAGTATTTCCAAAGACAAGACAGGGAAGTCGGCTCTTTCCTGCTATCCTTACAGTCTCACTTCCGGTCACCACAAGACTTCCTGTTTTACAGCACTAATTAAAGACATTCAATCCTAGAGATATTAGAAAAGGAAAAGTTGACAGGCTGAGGGGATGATTCCATAGTCTAGCTCAAGGCCAGAGCATCGTTAAAACAAGTTTGGGGGAGGGAAGGTAAGGGAGGGAGGGTAGAGACTGGCCTGTGCACACAGCCTGCACGGTGCTTCGTGGGTTTGTGCATATATGTGTATATGTGAAGGTGCACATTTGTAATGTGTGTACTTGTGTTTGTGTGACCGTGTGATTAAATCTGTACAGCTGTATTTGTGTAGTTGTGTGCATATTTTGTGAATAAACTGTGAATGTTTATGGTTATGTGAGCATCTGCATATAGAAGGGAATAAGGGAATGTTTGTGTGGGGGGTGGGAAGAGCCTTCTATCTCCAGGCCGGGATTCCAAGAAGGAGCTGCCAAGTTGCTTCTTGACTCATCCTTTTGATGGCCTTGAAGCACCACAGGAGGATACAGGGCTATGGCAGGAGAAGGTCTTTCCCCAACCCAGGAGAGAACAAGCATTCCCCAGTCTCAGGGGACTAACCCATCTTGCTTCTGACTAAGTCATCAATTTTCAGTTGACACTAATTTTTCTGACCCTCCAGAGTCAATGGAATGGAATTTGGGTAAATAAGGGGTACGGCAGAATAGCTCAGAGTCTAAGGATTAGCTGTAGGAAAAATTAGCCATACATGTCTTGGGAAACAAGAGGTCTCATGCCTCCTACCTGCCCTTTTAACAAATGAAACAAGTAATGTTTGCTAAATATAGTTGCATTCCTCTTCAACGAGTCTCAAAATAGATAAATATTACATCATCAGTTTTTCAAGGTATACATACTACCTCAAATTATAGAGGGGCCAAGCTATCAAATAGCCGTATTCTAGATCCCGTAGGAAGTTAATCCTGTACTACCTTGGTACTGGATGACTTTTCTGTAGATGGAATATGACGTCACAGGCCTGGCACAAGTGAATATATGGCACCTCGTGTCTCAATCTGACTATCAAGACTGTTGAAACAATGGACCCCAAAGAAACTGGAATTTCCATGGAAATCTCATGCTGGGAGAAAGAAAAGGGCAACAAGAGGGGGCACTTGTCTCCCTAAGGAGATTTCAGAATTGCAAGTGATCAAACCACCGTCCAGATTTGACTGAAACCCAGACAACGCTGGGCCAAGCTGGGTGGGACTGTACCTTGACCGGAACTGCTTATCAATATATCCCTGGCTTTCTATTTAAATTTTGATCTCACTTCAGGATCCTAAAGATGGATTTCGGGGGTTGCTAGATCTCTTTGCCTTTGTTCCTAGTGTAGCCACATTGAAAACATCTCCTTTTTCCTGCTTTCCATGTTTAATTTGGTTCCTAAATACTGACTTACTAAGGATGGGTACCTGGACCTGTCTTGGGTATTGAAATTATTTATCAAGATTCATTTAGGAAATATAGAGTTACAAAAAAAGTGGGAAAATCACTTGTAGTTCTACCTCTTAGATATAGCAAGTCTGGATTTAAGTGCAAATATTTAAAGAGAATTTTAGTTGGAACTGTTTTCATAGACCCCCTCTACCAGAAAAGTTAATAATATAGCAACCGGTCCTAAGTCACTTGTATTTAGTCTTTCTGAGTTGTTACTAATTACAAAATGCCATAGACTGTGAGATTTGTTTCTCTGGCATCTGATGACTTCAAAATCAAAATACAAACACAGCTTGTGTTTGGTAAGGACCTGAGTTCTGGTTCAGAAATGGAGCGTTCATGCTTAATCTGACCTCGCCCCAGAAGAGCTGACTAGCTCTTTGGCGGTGCTATCAGGAGTTAATTCCATTCTTTAGGGCTCTTGCTCATGACTTTATGATTCCCCTAAAACATCCTCTTGTCTGGCATGCTGTCACCTTGGGAATTAAGATTTCAACACATGAATTTACTTTGTGATAGGACACAAAAATTTATACTACCAAACCGATAAAGGATTCCACATCTATCAAAGCACCGTTCTTGATACGATATGGTTAGATATGAGGTTTTGTTCTGTGTGTATAATAACAAGGATGAACAACTCTTTGAATATTTCTACACTTTAATATTCTGAAAGAGAAGAATGCTATGTGCTAAGCACCGTTTATGAATAGTATGAAGGCTATTCAACTGAATTATTAAAGCTGAAAAAGAAGAAATACTTTGCCATCAACCAGGCATCTTTTTTCTTTTTTAAAAGGGCAAGTAATAAGTATTTTAGGATTTACAAATAAGATCTCCAATAAAGCTGTCCAAGTCTACCCATCATAGCACAAAAGCTGCTATAGAAAAGACATATAGGAACCAGTGAGGCTGTCTCAATAAAACTTTATTTATAGACACTGAAACTGAATTCAACAAAGTTCTTATATATGTCATTAAATAATATTCTTCTTTTAGTTTTTTCAACCATTCAAAGACTACGTGTGGACCACTATAGCAAGAGGCCTGTTCATATTGCAAAGTATCCATTCATACTAACAAGGTAATAATATATCTGCATCCAGCCATAGACCAAGCCACAGAATTAGTAAGGTTTCTCTCTCCTATCCTTCTTTGTTCTGGACTTGACACCCTACTCCCACACCCAATCACATTTACACTTATTATACCCAAGCCTTTCCATGGTCGGTAGGTCATCCCAGGTTCCCAGGTTCAAGAATTGCTCTTGTCTAGCACGAAGGCACACACCTATAGTCTCAGAAGGATAAATCTTAGCTTGGTCCAACTTGTCCCACCTCACACAACTGGGAGTGGTAGCACAGGCCTTCAATCTCAGCCTTCCAGAGGCGAAGGCAAGAGGTTAGCGCTGAGTCCCAGGCCAGCCTGGTCTACATAAAGTTCTGGGTCAGCCAGAGCTACACAGTGAGATCCTGTCCCCAAAGCAAACTAAAACATGACTTCCCTTTTCCTTAGTCAACTAACTCTGTTTCTTGGAGTATCTAATTATCTCTCCAGAAGTCATTAACATCAAGGATTGACTGGTAGGGACCAGCTATATTCTGGGAGTTTCCACTTTAAGAATATGTAGTTATGTAACTAACTCGATGTTGGGGAAGTCCCTTTTGAGCACAGGATATCCTGCTGTTCATTCAGGTAGGTGTTTTGATATTCCGAGGCTGGTCAAGAAGGTTAAGATAATTCCTTTGCCAACTGTTTAACCAGGGAAGCAGAGCAGTAGTGATATAAAGGAAATTCAAAGTTCAAATCACAGCTGGGCAGTGGTGGTACATGCCCTTAATCCCAGCACTCTCGGAGGCAGGGGCAGGTGAATCCTTGTGAGTTAGGAGGCCAGCCTAGTCTATAGAGTGAGTTCCAGGACAACCAGAGCTACACAAAGAAACCCTGTCTTGAAAAACCAAAATAACAGCAACAAAACAACAACAACATCAGAACGAATGAAAGAAAAGGTTCAAATTAAACAGAAAGTCCAAATTAAGATAGAGACTCTTGGGTTGCTCATTGTTGTCTAGCAAGACAATCTGGGACAATTCTCTACACATTATACTACAGGGAACCTTTGCTTCATGTCCCCAATTTAAGTGACAGTAGGCACCATTAAAAAATAGCCAATGTTCAACATGTATTGTACCATGTAAATAGTGGCTATAACAATGTCCTCTTGTATCTGGCAGAAAGAATGTCTAAAGACACTCTTGTTCCTTTCTCTTTGGCTATTAGATTATCGAATCAATGGAACCCAGGATGTTAGACTTTTCCTAGCAATCTCCTGCTGGAGAGGAAAAACCTGCAGCCCAGGGGCAGCCAGAGGGGGAACTTGTTCCCTGGTGAAAGATTTACCAAGTTGTTAGATGATTTTACTGGTGAGACTTGAGCTGAGACAGTGGAGGGCAGGGATGGCCTCTTGGCCGGACTACTTAGCTATGCATATCTCTTGGCTTCTGTTTGAACCTAACTCTTCTGTTGTCCCTCTTCCCAGTGTGGCCACATGGAGAATTCCCCCCCCCTCCCTTTTTGCTTTTCATTATTCATGTCTGTATAAATTGGATTATTGAAGTTAGGTGGCTGAATCTGGCTTTTGGGGGCACATGTACTGTGACCCTAAGTCTGATAACATTGTCTTCCATGGTCATTTTTCTCTTGGAAAAAAAGAAAAGTGGCCATATGATGGCATGTGGGGAGGATCCTGGAAGGTGAAGTAGATGAATAGTGGGCAGAGATGCCAGCTTTGCTTAGGTAAAATGGGGTGATAGGAAAAGGTACTGCCATTGGCAGGAAGCTTCCGTGATGACTCACTCAGTGGAGAACAGCTGCTAGGGAGGAGAGTGGGAGCAGTTTTTCTCTTTACTTTAGTACATTTTGGTGACTAACTTTTCAGACTCATAAAGTGAGAAAATCATTTCTTCCTTTTCAAAAACATTAGCATATAGAGATAAAGTGAAGTAGACTCAGTGTCGTGGGTAATGGCTCTACAACCTCTTCAGGGACCATTGCTTTCTATTTCATGGCTTTACATGTGCATAAATGATCAAAGCAAAATCCTTTTTTTTTTTTTTTTTTTCCATTAAGCAGCAACCCAAGCTTGGAGGCAGTTCTTGAACCTTTTAGTAAATTTGCAGAGATTTGTAAGGCTCTGAAGAAAATGCACTGTAAAGGAACCTAGGAGGGAGGTGTAGCAGGATCCCTCAGACAGGCAGAGGAGGTGGGGTTGGTCTGAAACTTCTGCAAGGATGCACTCACCTTGGGAGGAGGTGGGTGAGCTACCCAGAGGGAGCCCACAAACCTCCTTTCCAGAAAGACGTTAAACCCAGGGCAAGAAAAGGCCTCTCTAAGTTGTCAGGAAAAGGTAGCCTGGGGGGATACCTAAGGGCTTCCACCTAGGGGCTTTGAGTCAGAAAACTTTCCCCAGCCATGAGATTTCCTTGGGTGTGGGGAATATTAGGAGGGGTGTCAAGAGAAGTCCAGGGCCAGGCAGCGGTGGCACACGGCTTTAATCCCAGCACTCGGGAGGCAGAGGCAGGAGGATTTCTGAGTTTGAGGCCAGCCTGGTCTACAGAGTGAGTTCCAGGACAGCCAGGGCTATACAGAGAAACCCTGTCTCGAAAAACAAAACAAAACAAAACAAAAAAAAAAAAAAAAAAGAGAGAGAGAGAGAGAGAGAGAGAGAAGTCCAGGATCTAGCTCGAAGGTTCACATCTGTGCACCCCAGTTACTTCAGGAAGTCAGGGGTGAAAACACACCTTATAGCTCTACGTTCTAAAAAATGGCTTCCAGATAGCTTTTTCTTTAATCACTCAATTTTCATCTCAAAGCTAAGTGTTAATAGGTCATTAAAATAAAATGCAAATTACTAACCAGAATATTGGCAACTGCTGCTTGCTGCAAGCCCTTGACATTGCTCTCTTCATCTGACCATAGTTCCACTTCAGCTGGCGCTCTGCCTTTGGCCATGGCTAAGGTTTGATGATTCAGAGAAAGGCAAATTGCTTAGCTAATTAAAATCTATACTTTAAAAACAAACAAACAAACAACAACAACAACAAAAACCCTACTTCTCCCCCCCCCCCCTTTATATTGTCAGGCAAGGTTGAATGAGTACAACTTTCTTTGTGAAAAAGCTAAAAATAAATTCTGGGCTTAGATGTTATAGATGAAATTGCTGCCTTAAATTCGAAATTGCAGGAAAATAAAGGCTTTGTGTTGAGATTGTGACTTAGCTGGGGAGAAGGAAGACCCAGAGGCCTCGTGCTAAATAACAACAGAAAACTCTGTTGCATTTGGTGATTGTAATTCCACATCTATTTCAGCCTTCCCCAGCCTGCCTGTGCCATTCAGCATGAGTCAAATGGATTTCGAAGTTAGAGAGTATTGTGATTCCTGTTGATAACTAAATTATGTGCCAATTACTTGTGTTCTTCTGAAATATGGTACTAAACGGACTAAAAAAATAAATAAATAAAATCAAGCCCCCAAGATTCTGCACATCTTTGCTGTTTACTGGTCTGGGCCCAGGGCATTGATCCCTCTTGGTAATTAATCCAAAGGAGGGCTTTCTGCAAAAGGGAAGAGAAGCAAATGTGTTTTCTTTTCTGTAGCTTTTGGGGAGAAATCAGAATATTGTAATGTTTAAAGCTTAGAAGATCAACAGTGTCACCTTGAATTTCTAAAGTTCATGTTTGTGATTTCAAGCTTTCTGCTAACTCTTTTTTTTTTTTGGTTTTTCGAGACAGGGTTTCTCTGTGTAGTCCTGGCTGTCCTGGAACTCTGTAGACCAGGCTGTCCTCGAACTCAGAAATCCACCTGCCTTTGCCTCCCAAGTGCTGGGATTAAAGGCATGCGCCACCACTGCCCGCTTTTACTCTTTAGAAGACTGAGTTATATGGCTGGAGGTTGGTGGCTGATCCGAGAAAGATGGAGATTACTGGTTCTCCATCCAAACCTGAGAGGACCTGGGGCCTTGGTCTGGCATCACCCCACTCAGAGGTTAGGTGTTTCCAGAGGGTGCGGAGGGCAGAGAAGTCAGAAGACCTCAAAAACATTTGCTTCTGCATTTAAGAAAAAGAATTTACCCTGGGAAGTTGTCATCATTCAGGACCTGACCACTGGGGTCAAGCTAGAGTGGAGGAGGAGGTTGTCTGTCTCGGAGAAGTAGCAGGGTACCAAAAGGACTTGAACCTGTGCCCACATAGCCCACCTACTGCATCTGGGTTGTTCTGAGGGTGCCTGCTCACTAGCTATGCAAGGTCTAGGTTTGGCTCTGGGACCATGTGCTCGCTGTCTACAGTCACTGATGTGATTTCTGGCTGGGGTCGGCTGTTTTGGTCTGCTCAGCTGATGGCTTTCCTTTTCTTCTCTATACCACAAAGCTATTTTCTCTCATCTCTCTTTTTAATATTTTCATTGCCAAGGATTGAAAATGGGGGCATCTTCTGTTGGCGAGAAAGCCACGGTGCTATAGATTGGCTTCTTGTTCTTTCTTCAAATTCCATATTAAAAACATACAAACAAACAAAGCTGGGGGAAGGAGGCAGCTGTCTGCTTCCAAGTCAGCTCTGTTCCCAGGCCTGTCCCTTCCGACACTCCAACAATGTTTCCAGGTCCAGGTTAGAGCTGCTCCCCATGCTCGGCTATCACAGAGAATGCTAGCGGACCTGGGTTCTGTGTACTCAGAAGCAGAGCTTCTTTGAAACTTGTTTTAGGATTTCTTTACTTCTCTCATTAATCTTTCTGATGCTCATCTTACTGTATGCATAGAATGTTCTGAGCAGCCCACATTCTTGAGCTCATCTGTTTCTTATACAGCCCTTTAGCACCATTGTAGAGATGAGGAAACCAGGGTACAGAGAAACTCAGCCATTGTCCAATGTGACCCCACAGCATGGGGAAAGCTGCCTTTCCTTTGTATGTCTCCTGTGTTCCAGCCAAACGTGAGCCTCAGTTCTTCTGTCCCATGCCTGTGCTCGTATCTTTTCTCTGTGCTGGTAAGCCCTGTTCATTAGTTCTGTATTGTCTAAATGCTATGTAACCTTTCACGGTCAGAGGCAGACACTGCCTCCTCCAGATAGCCTTTATTGATTGCCTTCAGCCAGAGTCACTCTCTCTATCCTAAAAGGGCAAGACACCCATTTTACCATGGGGCTCGGGATTACATTCTTCCCTATAGGCTAGTGCTGTGCGCATGCGCAAACCTGATCTATGTAAATACAAGCTAAGCTTTCCATGAAGGCTTTGCGTCTTTAACATCACCCAGCTCCCACAATGCCTGGCTGAGGCCTTGAACAATTCTCCTTGCTGAATTTATCACGTGAAGGGCACGTACACACCATATAGGTGATTCTCCCGAATGAGCAATGGTGTTAGTTACACATTACAATTAGGCGCTTATAAAAATGCTTATTATGAAATAAATATATTTATACATGTTAGTCAGAAATTACCTTTTTTCCCTGAGGGGCAAGGCACTATGTACTGTATAAACAACAAAGAGCAGAGCAACAAATCCAACCTGAGAAGCTCATTGTGTAGGATGAGACCGGCATAACAGTGCATTGCTTCTTTGGAGTTTTTTTCTTCCGGAGACAGGGTCTTTCTGTGTATGCCTGGTGGTTCTGTAACTTGTTACGCAGATCAGGCTGGCCTGGAACTCAGAGATCCGCCTGCCTCTGCCTAAACAGATGAAAGGTGTGCCCCACCAAACCAGAGCTCTCTACATACTCTTTTGTGAAACAAGGAATTTCTGTTGGGCTGTCAGTTTTCTCACTGCCCTTTCTGGACCTATGAACTTTTGCACCAGGGCAGTGGGGGCTCCACTCAGAGGAACTGTTCCACCTGTCAACCTGCCCACCTGGGTAGCTGTGTTCATAAATCACAAAAGTATCCCTGCTTAACCAGAGTCCAGCTCAGGCAGCAGGAGAGCAGGGTAGAGGGAGAGGTCAGAATCAGCATATAAAAGAAATTAGATTAGAGATCAGACCTCCCTCCAGGTGGAACAAGTGAAGAGAAGCCACAGAAAAAGCCTGCTCTAGGCAAGGGATCTATAAAGGTCACAATCTGCTGAGTACAAGGCCATTGGTGACTAGTCTTTTTGTTTTCCAGCCACAGCCCATTCTATTCCTGGAACTGTTTAAGAAACTCTTCTCTGCTTCTAACTTTTCCGATTCAAAGCTCTAGGACACAAGAACGGGACATCCTGGTACTCACCAGACCCACGAGATCCTGGTATTTTCTACTACTCTCTGAATACAAAACATTACTACAGTTTTTATAGAGGAGCGCATTCAAAGTCCTTATCTTTGACCCCTTCTGTACCTTTAGCTTCGGGGTACTTAAGAAAAAATATGCCTCTCCTAACCTTTAAGCTGCTCATTGGTGCAAACCCAACAGTGCACAAAATGTTTTTGATCAGTTACAATAGAGTTTGAGTCACCTCCCAACCTGTCTCGAACACAGCTTCCTAAGACTGAAATCATTAGAAGGGCTCTTGATTCTGGCTATTCATCAGAGTCCCTGTGGAAATATCTCTCTCTCTCTCTCTCTCTTTCTCTCTCTCTCTCTCTCCATCTCTCTCCCTCTTTTTCCCTCTCTCTCCCTCTCTCCCCCTCCCTCCCTCTCTCCCTCCTTCCCCCACCTCTCTTTCTCTTGAAAATTGCACAAAGCTTTCATAGTTCTTTTGGCTGCGACATGTGGATTGAGAATCACTGTGGCAAAATAAGAGAAAAAACTAATAAGCAGCTTCCTCCCTGGCTTGTCTGTCACCATTGCTGCTTTTAATCAAAAGGGTTACAAGGGGATTGGGAACAGGAGCATTAGTTTTGCAGTGACAAGACTTGCAGCATTTCTCAGCTGTGGAAAGCAGTGAGCAGCTATGATCTTAGCAGCAAAGTAACTCCCCCCACTCCCAAGCAGAACCCAAAATACATAAAACCCAACATACTCCATAGAAGAGAGAATACAAATTGAAGATGGTGGAGCTTCCATTCGTGCTAGAATGTCACTAATGAACTACTGGCGACATGTTAGTGTTCAAACCAAAAGGGGAGACCCACTATTGCCTCAGGAGCTAAGGAAGGTAAGCTGTTGTTTCCTGAGGAATTGTAATGAACCTTAGTCAGTAACCGCATGGCAAAGCTAGTGCTTTCTGGTCTACAGCAGGTAACTGATTGGCATTATTAGCTAAAACTCACCCATATTAGCTGGCTTTTCCAAGCATTAGAAGGGTGTCCTCTTGGCGTTTCTGGTGTGGCCGATTCTGATAGCTGTTATTCTATGGACTTAGACTGTGCCCTCCTCTTTAAAGTCTCTTACTCCTTTCCCAGAGAAAACATATTCTCTACAGACTGGGGGAAAGATGGATGGTGAAGACGGGCTGAAGGCTAGGTTACAAACACTGTCTACCTCAGAAGAGAGAAAAGTCTGGAGGCCAGCCTTTACACTGCTGATATTTCCTGCCCAGGAACGGAAGGGGTGGAAGGATGTTCATTTCCTTTACTTGTCTCTAGAAGTATGGGACATGGCCTAGCTGCACCTAGAATCCATACCGCTGGGACCCGCTGGGACCCCCAGTACCTTCACCTCACATACCCTAGAAATATGCTCATCCATGCCAACCTATTTTGTCTGATCTTTGGTTCAGAAACAGTATTTTTCTCTTAAAAACAAGGAATATACATTTTATAAAGAGGAAAAGGGCTTCATATTTATGCATATATGTATATGTGTGTATGTATAATAAAATATCAAGTTACCACATTCTGTTTTGTTATTGAAAAATGAAACAATTGCTTGCTTTGGAAGTAGCTAGAAGTAGGAATAGACATTACCTAGACTTTCTCTTTGAGATGAAGTGTAGCAGGCAGGGCAGAAAGACTCTGCTCCTGAATTTGCTGACAGACAAAGCGAGAGTTCACCTGTCTGGCACAACCCTGTGCTCACAGCAGTTTCAAAAGACAGAGGCCCTGAGGGGACAAGAACTCAGGAAGCCGCAGCTTGTGGTCCTAGCACAGCTCCATTAGCAGTCACTCACTGGCTATTTGTCTGAGAGAGACAGAGAGACAGACTGTCTGTTAAAGAGCTGGGTGAGAGTAGCTACACTTTCTGGGAATGTTGTGTCTGCTCCCACACACATTCTTTACGTTCACCAGGAAAAGATGGATGGCGAAGACTGGGCTAGAGGCTACACTATAAACACGGTCTATGTCAGGAGAGAGAAACGTCCTGAACTGTTGTCGGTAGGTGTGTAGAGTTCTACCTTGCTCTTCTTGACAAAACATCTTCCTGTGTGAGTAAAAATAAGAACATGGGGTCACTAATGCCACACTGAGCTGAGGACCGTGCCAGGCAATGCTTCAGGTTACCACCAAAGGTAAAAAGTTGGTTTAAGGTAAAAATACTACACAATTCACTGTGTCTTAAACCGAGCGACAAAATGGTATGACACGGCCACTCCACGGACATGACTGTTAGTCCAGAGTCAAATTAAACAACCAGTCCTT
Source organism: Rhynchomys soricoides (assembly GCA_019843965.1). Classification (NCBI taxonomy): domain Eukaryota; kingdom Metazoa; phylum Chordata; class Mammalia; order Rodentia; family Muridae; genus Rhynchomys; species Rhynchomys soricoides. Next base: position 3,992,006 of record JADRCH010000040.1, read on the forward strand.
TAAAACAAACAAACAAAAAAGGCCACCACACATTCATCTGGCTCTGCCTCTGTGTCCTGGGGCCCTCCGCATGATGCGTGCGTTGGACAAGCATGAGTGGACGACTCTGGGATGCAGCCTCTGTAGCAGCCGGCTTGAGAAGCTCTTTTAGTCTTTCATCAGCTAGAACGTCAAGAAAAAGGTCCCTCATCTGAGGACCACCCAGTGTAGGTTTGTTTGCAGTGGCTGCTCTCCCAGGAGCGGATCCTTGTCCGACCTTTGCAGTGGGCGTGGTCAGAAGGTGAGGCCTGAGACTCCTCCTTCCTCCACTTCAGGGTGCCTCAGGCTGGGCAGTGGCCTGCTCCTGGTGAACCTGAGTGCCTTTGTGTTTTGGCTTGGCGTGTATGCTTTTCCTGGCGTAAAGTTGTTCTTTTGGCAGTTCAGGTGACTTGTTGCATTTATTATAGCTTTGAAAAAAATGTAAAAAGCCTCTAGTGATTGCATTGTGGTTAGAAGCTTTATCCCCAATATGTTTATGCCACCTTTATTTCCCGTTATTTGGTGGAGCTACACGGAGTCTCTCCTCCCTGATAGCTGATTTAGTCTTTCTTGTATCATAATTAAACCACATTTCATTCTAATAAAAAAGTATTGGGTTTCATAAGGAATTTCTATTTTTGCCTTCATTGTCCTTTATATATTTTTAACAAAGGACATGTATATATATGTGTGTGTGTGTGTGTGTGTGTGTGTGTGTATATATATATATATATTCTAGCCTGTTAATTAAAAATGAATAATAGCTAATAAGTAGAAATTGTAGCTTACATAATAATCATAACTCTGTCTGGGCTTATATATTTGGGTAAGAAATGTAAGCCCATTTGCCTTAATCCAGAGAAACTTGTTAAGATTCTGAGGCTGCATTGCTGTTACTATGGAAACCAGAGATTGTACCTGCCATGATTCAGGATCTTCTAAAGGCTCAATAATTATGTCATTTGAAGAAAAGAAATAAAATTTTAATTTAAATGTGTAGACTGCTTATATCATTTAACACATAGTTAGTAAAATGTGTTCTAAGGTCAGCTGATACATCCCCATGGAGCCTGTAGAGCACTGTACAGGGCTCAGGGTTGGGAGAGAGAACACGGACATATGCTGTCCCTGTGTATAAGAAGATACCAAAAAGAAGAAGAAGAAGAAGAAGAAGAAGAAGAAGAAGAAGAAGAAGAAGAAGAAGATGATAACTTTAAAAGATTTCAGGCAATGACTCATAAACCTGGATAGGGCTATGGGCACAAAGGCATCTTATTCTTGTTTTGGTTGAGGGATCTGAATGAACACCAGCAAAAGCCAATGGGTCTCTTCGGCTCTCAAGGGAGCAGAATTTTTAGACCAAGTGAGGGGGTTGTTGTTTTTAAACAATATTTTCCTCCAGTTCAAAAAAAATAATGTGTGCTAATTGCTGAGTATTTTAAAGTGTAGTAATTTTAGAGGGGATAGTCAGGGTTGGCTATGGCTTTAATGAACATGCTGTTTTGCTGTATCTTCCCTCATGGCAGGGAACTCAGAGCAGGGCAGTCAGGAAGCAGGGAACCAGGAGCTGTCCACTCTCTCCTTTATGGCAGCATCCGTTGGGGCATAAATGCTTTCACTCTGCCTCACCTCCTGGAGGCTCCAGACTTCCGAATGGGCAGTTATCTCTGAGTGATAGTGTAGGACTGAAAAGATCATTATTCAAGCCAAAACATGCAGAGTGACAATAATAATCACTGGGTGTGGGGATTCAGTTATTCTGCAGTCTTTATTTCTTGTGAAAAATGTAAAAACCCTAAATGTTGGAAAATAGGGTGTACTGGCTGGTTTTGTGTGTCAACTTGACACAAGCTGGAGTTATCACAGAGAAAGGAGTTTCAGGTGGGGAAATGCCTCCATGAAATCCAGCTGTAAGGCATTTTCTCAATTAGTGATCAAGGGGGGAGGGCCCCTTGTGGGTGGTGGGTTTTATAAGAGAGCAAGCTGAGCAAGCCAGGAGAAGCCAGCAAGCCAGTAAGTTACCTCCCTCCATGGCCCCTGCATCAGCTCCTGCTTCCTGACCTGCTTGAGTTCCAGTCCTGACTTCCTTTGGTGTTGAACAGCAATGAGGAAGAGTAAGCTGAATAAACCCTTTCTTCCCCAGCTTGCTTCTTGGTCATTGTCTTAGGGTTTCTATTCCTGCACAAACATCATGACCAAGATGTCATTGGCATCTCTCAACTGAAACTCCTTTCTCTGTGATAACTCCAGCTTGTGTCAAGTTGACACACAAAACCAGCCAGTACAGTCATGATGTTTTGTGAAGGAATAGAAACCCTGACTAAGACATAGGGAAACAAAACCAATAATAATTTCTCAAAGGGTTTTTTAACAGTCCCACAGCCAGGTATCTCTTTAATAACTCAGCTGAGTGTCAATTTACACTTTTCCCCACTGTTACTTCTGCTCATTTCTTGGCACCACTTTCATCATTGTTGTTCAATTTTTTCTTGGTATCATACACTCAAAAATCAGGCCAGGTGGGTTCATCACTTAAAGATAAAAAAGCTACATAATCTCACACTTTGCTGTCTCTGCATGAATTGAACCATCACAGAGAGACTTGGAAAGCAGTCATGACTAGGCAAGGATCATGGCATATATTTGTCATTTGCATGGTGATTGTGGACTGAATCTCAGCAGTGAAGCACTAAGCAGAAACTCATTTAGTGAACCGAGGTGAATGAAATGGGAACTATTGTTGGCCACGAAGCATCACTTAACAAACTCTTGGCATTGAAACCACGCGCCTGCTTGTCCCTTGAACAACGTGAACTGTCTCTAGATTCATAGTTGAATTATTTTTACAATGCCGTGACCATAAATCTGTAATTTCATCTCCTGCTCCCTTTAGGTTGCCATGATATCATGAGATATTTCCACTAATGCGTGTCTGGTAGCACTGTTTCGATTAGTGAAGCTGCTTCCCAGGAAGAAGGATTGCAGTGAAAGACCAGCAGAGGCTGTTTTTGTTGGGAAGAAAGAGAAGACTAATCTGGTCAGAAGCAGAGTTGATATTAGAAAGAAAATGGCGTCTGTTTCCCAGCTGGGATCTGCCTACTTCTGCCTCTCCATTGCTGGGATAAAGGGCTTGTGCCACCACATCCAGCACTTCCTTCCTCATCTTGACATAGGCTTAAAGAGATTTATGGGTTCTATAAGGTTACAGATCAACTGTGGCACAGCCTGTTCTGAGATTCACTTCTGGGTAGAACTGTCCTTGACTGCTCCGCACACTGCCTAGTGAGGGTACAGTTTAAGATTGCAAAATCCTCTTGCACTTGCTGCTCTGTGTTGCTTAAAAGGATTGAGGCTGGAAGCAGGCTACCCCCTCAATCACTTCTGTTAATTAAAAGCTGCAACCTCTGTTGGTAGTCCTAGAGGACTCTGGCTTATGGGGTACCATGTCTGTTTTCTCATCTCACTAAGGAATGTTATTCCATAAACCAGATCCTTCAGGATAGGGGACCTACAGGGTCTGGGTCTCCAGGGAGACTTAGACTTTCTTCAGGATTTACAAGCTTTGCAATAACTATTAGGTGTGAAACAGCTGAGTGAGAGGCCATGCCTTCTAGAATTAGTGTCGTAGTCGCAGGCATTGAAGACTACTCCAAGTAGAAGAAGAGACTCTTCCTTAGCGGCACAACTTAAAACACAGCTCTCTAGTCAAATGGTTGGAAAATTCTAAACACTTCTTTAGTGAGGTACCTAAGATACTTCATCTAGATAGTGAAGCCATTGGGATGTCAGCACAGCCTGAGAAGCCTTCTGCATGAAATGTCTTTAAGTTTTACAAACCAGTTATTTTCCACATTCTTTACTAAGGTGAAAAATCTGACTTGAATTTTTACTCATTTATCATGTACTAATATCTGGGAACTTATTTTGAGAAATGCTGGACCATGGCTAATCGACAAAACTGGAGATGAACAGTGAACTTGGAGCTATTTTCAGCCTCTGAGCCCAGGGCTAGGGGATACTGATGAGGAAGGAGTCAGCAGTGGCCACCTCTTTCTGAGCCTGGTAACTGCACTTCTGTCCTCAGTGGTGTGCTTTATCTCTCTGATGGAAAGAGTGAGACAATCAGGGAGACCTCGATTTTCCTCAGCTTTCTCCCAGCCAAGCACCTCACTTTTACCTGCCTGGATACTAAAGGCTCTTGTTAGTTTATTGGAAAAATAAGAAAGTCTATTGGCAAAGTCAAAACCAAAACAAAGATGAAATCAACCAATCAACCAACCAATGAAAGAGCCATCCATTCTCCCCCCCACAAGCAGTCAATTAACCATTAACCAACCATTGTAAGAAGCAATAGGCACCTGTATTTTAAAACTTACACACAGTGATAGATACTCTGAGTGTGACTTCCTGAAATCATTTAACTTCTCCCAAATTTGGCTTTCCCATCTGCAAATGGAATGAATAGCACTGTAAAGATTCAAAACTTTAAAAAAAAAAAAAAACCCACATAAAAAATGTATTCTTTATACCTGATTCCCAGTAGAGAGAGCAGTAGGGGTGGGACAGGAAGGGAGGTGAGCGATTTCACTTTCTTGATCTCCATTATGTGAATCCTTTCCTGGGTTTAGACACATTATTGTCTGTGGTTGGAAAGGTGAGGGAGAAACCAGGAAGCCTGTACACTTGAGGGTTCCTTTCAGCAGGAATCACCTGCACTGTCAGAAACAATGGCACTGACTAAGGTGCATGGTCCCAAAGATGGTAACACCTGAGCCAAGCTGTTTATGTGGTGTGTGTGAGACTTTGGGAGTTCCCATTGTTCCTGAGATATGTTTTGAGGTTGCATCTCTGGTCTTCTAGAGTCTGTGAGCCAATTTGATTTCATTCTCTACTGTTTAAAGTCACCAGAACTCTCTTGAGAACTGACAGGAATGGTGAATGGCTTATCAGAGTTGGAGTTGGCAACAGCCTTTGATGATAATGACTTTAGGGGATCTGAGGCTCTTGTTTTTGGGAGATTTCCAGCCTCGCACATCACTGTGTCTTCAGGGATGGAAAAGCTCATCCCCCATTGGGTCTCATTCCTGCAAATCCTAGAACAGTGTGTGTGGGAGGGGGTATTCTGCTCCTTGTATTTCTAATTTCTAATTTTTGTTATATAATCAAATAGAGACTGCAGAAGGTTCTATTTTAATTTCAGCTTTTCCTCGTGCTAGTTTTCTTAGGATCTAATGGAAATTCATCTTTTAAAATGTCTAAAACCAAATTACAAGGAATATCATCATCATCATCACCATCACCATCACCACCACCACCATCATCACTCTCATTGTTGTCATTATCATCTTTATTTCGATGCCAGAGAACATGATAACCAATACAGAAAATAGGGGTAAAAGTAGTCAGCTGGAATCTTCTTTCCAATGGCCCCTGGCTCTGAGGAGTTTCTATCCACCTGATGTAACCTAAGCCTTGCTGCAACTGAGGAAGAATAGGAATGTCATTGCAGCTAACAACAGTTTGAAGGACCCTCAAGGTTGTCTCCCAGAACAGGGACAGGAATCAAGCTGGTGTCATTTGCACAGTGCCACCAGGAATCAGAGACTTCCTCCTCCATAGTTCCAGAAAACTTGTCTCATCTTTTTAGAATGTGACTTCAGAGAAAACCAAGAGCTGTATCATGCTAAGGTTATTCCTGTACCCCAGAGAGTTATTAAACAGTCTAACAGAAGCTGCAACACCTATGATATCTTTATTGTAGAAAAATAAGGCAGCCAGCAACCTCACCATCAACTTGGGGCACTGTGGTAGTTGTTACGCCCCCTCAAAGAGTGCATCCTGCAACAGCTCGGTGTCCCAGAGTTTGGACACCCCCCTTCCCCTCAGCCTCATAGAGATGGCATGAATTCACAGAATAGCTCAGCCCTACAACACTGAAGGTCCCTGGTCTCACAGAGGTGATGGATTCTTGCCCAGTGGTCCCACTATTGATACCTTCATCTTAAACAGCTAATATCTACAACACAGATAAAACAAGACTGTGGTAACACTGCCACTTTGTTCTGGAACTTTCTGCTACTAAATATCACCTGCCACAAATTAGTCAAATGACTGAAGCCCACACCAAGACCTCACAGCTTTGCTGAAGAAACTTTTCAGACATTAGGTGTACTCCTTGTTTGCAAAGTGACCTGGGAAACACACACACCTGTTACAGATTGGATGGAAAATGGGGTGATGACGAGAGCAATAACAGCAGCACTAGCAGAAAGAGCTGGGGCTCTGTGAGCTCACACTGTGCGTCAGGTACCCTGTGTTCCATAGCTTTCTCAATTCTAATCCTTACAGCAGCAAGCATTCCTGGTTTATGGGAAGGAAGCCAAGATAATGATCTTGATTTTAAGTCACGTAGTCGGCAAACAACAAGCCTGGCTCTCCCTGCCTCTAAAGTCTTAGTTTTCACTCTTTTCTCAGCACTGTCAGTATGGACCGCTTCCATCTGAAACATAGCGAGGTGATTTCCACATAAATCATCTGCTTATTCTGAGTGTTTTTATTTTTCAAGACTTAGGTGGCCTACTCACAATTTTAGGTCATAAAATTGTATTTAAAAAGAAGTAAAGTCCCACTTTGTCCCCTCTGGGTACAAATTTAGGTTATACGTGTTTATGCATGGGGGTTGGGGGTGGGAGGTGTTATTGGAAAGGACTTGTATGTAGTGAACAGCCAGGGAGCCTAGGACACATTTTCTGGAGAAGAAAAAGGGGACTCCTGGAGTAAAGATAATATATTAATATCACAACCACAGGGACACAGGGACAACATGCTGGGGGAAAGGAAGATTCCATCTTTCCAGGCTTCCAGAGGAAAAATTCTGAAACCACAATAGGACAAATGGGAATCTTGGAGTTGTAACCACACTGCTAGATGTTTGCAGATGTAAATATTGGTCGTTTTTTGTTTTTCTTTTCTTTTCTTCTCTTCTGTGAGACAACGCCTCACTATGTAGTCCTGGCTGGCCTGGAACTTAACAATATAGACCATACTGTCCTCAAACTCAAAGAGATCCACCTGCCTTTGCCTCCAGAGTGCTGAGATTAAAAGCCCCGAGCCACCGCATCCAGCTAGCCAGAAATACTAGTCTTTCGCATTTAAAATCATTCAGGGTTCACACTGATCTCTGATGGTAATTACTGATCACAATATCAGTTTGTGGGTTGGAAAAATGAATCACAAGAAAGTAAGTACGGTTTCCAAGCTACCCAATGAAGAGTTGTGAACCAGGATTCTAACAGAAGTTATTCTGCGCTTAGACCGGTTACAGCCTCGGAGGGAATTAACCCCGAGGAGACCGAGGAGCAGCGAAGACATCAGTATGGAAAGATCAGTGCGTCCGTTTCCATAACTGTGATGAAAATATCTGGGACAATCAACTTAAAAAGAGAAAAGGCTCATTTTGGCTCGTGGCTATGGAGGTTTCAGTCCAGTTTGGCCTCTGTTGCTTGGGGCCTGTGGTGGTACAGCACATCGTGGTGAGGGTGCCTGACAATGGGGACCCGTTCAATCCCTGGAGACAAAAGATGATACTGGGGGCCTAATGTCTGCCCTCAAAGGCCTAACTTCTTTCTATTAAAGCGTCAGTTCTTAAAGGGTCCACTACCTTGCAAATGTAGTGTTCAAACTGTTGTAACCAGGAAGAGCAGACAACAAATAGAGCAAAACTGGTCTGAATTCCTTTTCCGCGTTGGCAAAGACCAGCATATATGCTGTCTAGGGTGGTAACTACTTAAAGGGGAAGCTGTCTATGGTGGCAACTGCTTAAAGGGGAAATGACAAAGGATATTGAAATCTATTTATCATAGGACAGAAAGTACCACAGAGCTAATTATAATGTCACCTCCCTCTCACAGGCTGATTCTTTCTGTGCCCACGTGGCACCTTTACTGGCTTCTCTATTTCTCTCAAAGTTTGCCAGCTTGGAGCCCCTGGCCCTGTCCTTTTTTTTTTTTTTTTTTTTTTTTTTTGGTTTTTTCGAGACAGGGTTTCTCTCTGTAGCCCTGGCTGTCCTGAAACTCACTCTGTAGACCAGGCTGGCCTCCAACTCAGAAATCCGCCTGCCTCTGCCTCCCAAGTGCTGGGATTAAAGGCGTGCGCCACCACTGCCCGGCGGCCCTTTCCTTTATTACTGATGCTCCTTCAGAGCTCTGTAATCCTTTCTGGAAAATGTTGCCCTTTACACTGATCCCAGGCTTCCTGTGCTTTGCGTGGGGTTTGCAGTGATACCTTACAGGTCACCTTGCCACAGTTTACATCTCGTAGACTGAAGTCATCGCCTCTACCCGTGGATCTTCCGGGATAGCTCAGAACACTGTAAATGACTGTGCAGATGAGTCAGAAGAACTGTATTCTTTTCTAGCACTGCCCTACGTTCGGGACGCTGGAGTCTCCTCAGCCCTCTGTATCTTAAGACTCTACTAATAGAAGCAGGGGAGCTTGGGACTGATGTTTTCTAAGCTTCCCTTTGGTACTGAACAATATCAATTCATGAATGAGTCAATCTCCAACTGATACCCCCACCTATGGATCTATGAATTTGTTTGAACTTTTAACCAGAGGGCTCAAGGTTCTGTCTAAAGGTTTCCTCAGATTCTCCCTGTCATGCCAGCTTCATTTCTTAACCCCAGCTTTCCTGTTGCTGTTCTTGCTCCTTCTTCCTGGGATAACTTTACACTATCCTTCAAGTTCTACTCAGGAACCATGACTTCCAGTGAACCTCTACCCGAGATGACCGAAGGCTATAATATTTTAATTTTACAGAAAACATTCACATGCAGAGTCTGGGCCTGGTAACCAGTTACCTGGAATCATGTTCTTGCTCTACTGTTAAGAGCTTCTCTTACTTCTCTGTGCCTCAGTTTTACTTGGCACAAGATGTGATCCTAATAGTGGTCACTTGGTAAGATTGCTATGAGGGTACATACACATAATGATAAATATCAAGCATATGAAGAGCTTTGGATATACCATAAATGCCATGTAAGTATCATTTATTGTAACCTAATTACACGTGATTTAGATGACTCTTAATACAATTCTTTGTACACAGAGATAATATCATATCTTGTAAATAGCAAGGATTTTCATCATTTCACACTTATTCTGTTTCCTGACATTCCCCCCCCCCAAGGTTGATGCTTAATTAAAATTTTGAGTGAATTGTAGGTTAATCAAATGAATAAAGGAGAAACAACTCAGCATCAGCAAGAGGGGGCAAAGGCAGGGGACTGACTCTCTCACTCTGAAGGAAGAGCTTAAACATAGCTAGTGGTCTTAACGCACGCTCCCCACAATAGCAGGCTCAATTTCTAAGTGCTGATGCTGTACTGTAACTCATTTTACAGGAATATACTCTGTATACTGTAACTAACTTACATAGACGTTAGTTAATAAGTATCCATCTGTGCCGCTTAATTCTTCAGGAAGAAAACCACTATTTATTCATGTGACTATCCAAATGATAGGAAAAACAGCCACAACAATGTACAAGCAAGAATGTTGGGCATTTGATAGGTTCCTTTAGTAACAGACCTAAAACTTTAAATGTTGCCCTTCCTTACCAAACGCCTTAAATTTTTTGAGACAGTCTTCTTGTTTGCTCTGGAAGTCCTGAGTTTATGTTAGCCTGCCTCAGTGTCCCAAGTACCACAGACAACTGGCACACATCACTGTGCCTTGCTATAAATGCTTAACTTTTAAACTTATGAGTCTGCAAACTAGGCAGTGGTGGCACACACCTTTGACCCCAGAACTGTAGAAGCAGAGCCCAGGTGGATCTCTGAGTTTGAAGTCAGTCTGGTTTACAGAATGAGTTCCAGGACAGCCAGGGCTACACAGAGAAACCCTATGTGGTGGTTTGAATATGCTTGGCCCAGGGAGTAGCACTATTAGGAGGTGTAGCCTTGTTGGAGTAGGTGTGGCCTTGTTGGAAGAAGTGTGTCACCGTGGGGATGGGCTTTGAGACCTTCCTCCTAGCTGCCTGGAAGCCATTCTTCTTCTGTTTGCCTTTGGAACAAAATGTAGACCTTTCAGTGCCATGCCTGTCTGTATGCTGTCATGCTTCCCACAATGATGATAATGGACTGAACTGCAGAACCAGTAAGCCAGCCCCAATTAAGTATTGTCCTTTATAAGAATTGCCCTGATCATGGTGTCTCTTTATAGCAATGGAAACCCTAACTAGGACATCCTGTCTCAAAAATACATACATACATACATACATACATACATACATACCCAAACAAAAAAACCCAGGAGTTTGTTTCACATTAATAAGGGAGCCATTCATCATCACACCATTAGAAGAGGGCATCAAGTTGTTAAGACAGTCTCCAGAAACAGACCTGAAGTACCAGTGGGTGCTGGGTTGAAGCCCTGGTAATTGGGTGCCCAGTGTGAGTACCTCAGCTGAGGGCTGAGGACCTCTGTGGCATGTTGCAAGTGAAGCCATTTTGGTTAGGCAAATAAAAGCCATGATGCAAACCAATGTGATAGTCCCTGCAGCTGCAGCTTCCAGCATAATCTAGGTTTCTTCATGAATCTTTATAGCTCATTTGTCAGAGTTGGGAATGAGACTTTCTATTGGATGTAGTGAAACAACTTTATATAACTCAATGCATTTTTTAAAAAAGGAAAAATCCTTTGAAAAATGCATACAAGTGCTTTTATGACAAGAAGTTATTACAAGAAAGGGAAGAGGCTAATATATGGAATGAAAGGAGAGAATGCTCTCGTTCTGTAAACGTGCTCCTTTTGTCTCCTTTTTCTGTGGACTACAAATATGGTTGGGATCTCTTGTCTTAGTTTTCCTTTGAGCCTCTCACTAATAAGCAGAAGGGACATTCCACAAAAGCTAGGCAATACACCTTGCCTCGAAGCAACCAAGCCCTGTAAGAAATGCTCTGCAAGAAAAATTTCTCATCGTTTTGTTGAATTTCTCACTCTTAATTCAGACCAATCAGGGATGCTGAGATAGGCAGGAGCAGGGTGGTACTATCAAGCACTCCATTCTTCAAAGCCTAATGACCACAGTGCTGCGAGCCTCTGGTCACACATGGCCTGATAAGCCTGTTCCCATTAGGAAGCTGGTCTCACAGGTGATACAGATCAAATCTTGCCACAGCAACAAACTGGGGTGATGTGTTGCCTCATAATGCCAAGGATTTTATGTAGACTTGGCAAGGGATGCAGGGATCAGAGCCATGGGATGTTTTGCTTACAGTTTCTGAGGTTTCAGCAAAATTTCTAGGTAATTATGAACCAAAGCCTGGGCAAGGCATATAGTTCTTTTCTTTAGTGCTGATGGCATGGAAGATGAGGTCATCTAATAGCTTTGCTCCTTTGGTGGAGTCATCAATGGGTCAATAGTTAGCCATCCTGAGAGCAATACCACTGAGCCTGCCTGGGCTGCATCTCCAGAACAAAGCAACAAGACTCTCCTGATGTCCAAACCAACAAAACACTCTCATTGGCCAGCATATTTAACATGCTGTCTTTGGAGCCCTATGCCAGGGCTCTTGCACTGAGAGTGCTTCCAGTGTTACAAAGAGATGCCTTTAATCTCAGCACAGAGCATGCACAACCATCAGGGACTTGATGTGCTTGGCAGAGGAGTTTTACCAGTCTTCCTCCTGTTGTGGGTCCCTGATTTGCTACTTTATGTCTTGGGAATGAACTCCTTTTCACACTGTGCACAGCGTTTGGGTTCAAGCCAAACACATCAATAGGTTCCAATGAAATATAAGACCTATTTGCTCAACTAGCTTTTCACTGGTGCTGCTCAGACTCCCTAGATCCTGGAGACACCAGGAATCCGATGGAATATGATGCCACAGACTGGGCAAGACTGAAGAAAAACCCACTGAGCTTTTAGATGAACCATTTCCTGTCTCCTCACAAAATGAATTCAGAGAACATGTGAATGTGTTGGAGAAACTTACTAATCATTGGATTTCCAACTATTGTTGACATCTCTCTGCTTTGGGCTGATTTGGCTGTAGGCGTTTTACATTGCTGGTTGCCTGTTAAAGAAGCCAGCAGAGCTTCCAAAGCAGACGCCTTTCTCCAGTTGGGGAAGAAAGAATGGTGATGGAGGTTTCTGGAAGAACTCATCATGGCTTAGTTCCTCCTCTGGATGGTGAACACCTTGGGTGTGAGGATGATCCACTCATCTCGGTCACTACTGCTTCCACTTCAAGTGTTTAGAAAAATATGTGTTGGATGAGTGTGTAAAGCTAGGTGTAAGTAAGAAAGATGGACGAGAGACCAAGAAGAAGTATTTATGCAATCCAGGAAGTGGGACTGTCTTAGTCAGGGTTTCTATTCCTGCACAAACATCATAACCAAGAGGCAAGTTGGAGAGGAAAGGGTTTATTCAGCTTGCTCTTCCAATTGCTGTTCCTCACGAAAGGAAGTCAGGACTGGAACTCAAGCAGGTCAAGGAGCAGGAGCTGATGCAGAGGCCATGGAGAAATGCTGCTTACTGGCTTGCTTGCTTCTCCTGGCTTGCTCAGCCTACCTGCCTTATAGAGCCCAAGACTACCAGCCCACAGATGGTACCACTCACAAGGGTCCCTCCCCCCTTGATCACTAATTGAGAAAATGCCTTACACCTGGATCTCATGGAGGCATTTTCTCAACTGAAGCTCCTTTCTCTGTGATAACTCCACACACAACCAGCCAGGACAGGAACAGAAGGTGTATTTGGGAGAACTATGGCTAAAGGACTCGGAAGTGGTTGAAAAGGAATAACAGTGGCTGAGAGGGGCCACAAAGAGACTAAGGGAAGGGCCTTTGGGAAAGGTTCCTGCCTTTTATGGTACTGTGGCTGCCAATTGATCATTTCTACATTTCCCCCTTTAGTCACAGTGTAAGCTTCACATTTAGATCTTCATTAATAGAGAGCATCCAGTCTTCACATTAATTTAAAGGCATAAGAATAGGAGGACATTTAAGGGGCCTCACACAGTGTGTAATGGAGAGAGAAGGATGGTTGGAGCTATTCCCCTATGGGTTGCACTTTCCTCACGTTTGTACATTTGTAAATGCATTTCACAGCACATATGGAGATGGGGAAAGCACGCGGCGGATACCCACCATGCTAGGTGGAGAGTATCCTCCAGTACCATGTAGTACAATGCCTGAGCCCTAAGCTGTGAAAATCACATTGTAAAATCAAATGGTCTGGGATGCTTCTGCCATCTACTTCCAATAATTGATGGGGTTATTGACTAGGTTTGGAATCATTCTATTTTGGGTGGAATTCCAATGTTGGGATTGTTGGGTTCAATTCCTGGCTCTACCACTTATCTACGTAATTTTTTTTTTTTTTTTATGGTTTTTCGAGACAGGGTTTCTCTGTGTAGCCCTGGCTGTCCTGGAACTCACTCTGTAGACCAGGCTGGCCTCGAACTTAGAAATCCACCTGCCTCTGCCTCCCGAGTGCTGGGATTAAAGGCGTGCGCCACCACTGCCTGGCATCTTCGTAATCTTGTACAAGCTACTTAGCTTCTTTGTGTCTTGGTTTCCTTCTCTACAAAACAGGAGTAGTACGCTTCCAAGGCTATGGGTTGATTTAAGAAATAACTGAGACCACCTTTGGAAAGCACCTCGAACAAGGATTGGAAAATCTGGATGGTTCGTAGGTATCACCTCTGAGCCCCTCCAGCTCCATCTGTTCATTTAGGGATCATCCTTTCACAGGCTGATACCATAGTCCCCCATGCTGTTCCTTCTATAGGTCTTTTTTTTTTTTTTTTTTTTCTAGACAAGGTTTCTCTGTATAGCCCTGGCTGTCCTGGAACTCACTCTGTAGACCAGGCTGGCCTTGAACTCAGAGATCTGCCTGCCTCTGCCTCCCGAGTGCTGGGATTAAAGGTATGTGCCACCACTGCCTGGCCCCTTCTATGGGTCTTAAGCAGAGTACCTGTAGCTTCAAGTTGCCATATCACAAACACATAGGCTGCACGCACACATTCCTCCCCACTGCTCCAGACTCAACCATTGACTAAAGTGCTTGTTGGGTTCCCTTATCCATCTCTCTTTCCAGGTTATCTATTCACATATATGTGTCAGGTTTGAAAAGGAAATAACAGGAACCAACCATGACTTTCTGGGCTATTTCATTGGTAATAGTCGTGAGACTTGCAGATAGTGGTGGTGGGTAATGATGAGTTTTGGTCAAGGATGAACCCCGGAGTACAGACAGAAAACAAGTGTTCTTGTTGTTTTCTTGGCAAGTCTTCTTTATGTATGTGTGGGGTTAGAAGTGGGATGTGGACACATTTTGGAGACAGATGGGGAAATCAATGATCGAGTCATTGGTGGAGGTCTAGGATCAGGTGGACAGAGTGAGCATCCTGGAAGGAAGACCAAGGCCAAGAATGGGCATGGAGCACGGAGTCAGAACATTGTTCCCTCACTAATCACTTGCTCATTCATGTGACAAAGTTACTGAGCATTTGTTGTGCAGTGGTGTCGGGTGCAAAGGACTCCGTGGAAAAGAAGGCAGGATTGCTACCTTGGTCAAGTCCAGACAAACACATTCTTCAGAGCAATTGTTCCCTAGATGAATTGTCACACATCAGGACGATGGTAGGTGCAGAGTGGTTTGTTTTCTGGGGAAAACTCAGTGCTGGCAGAGAACAGTCTGGGTCAAGAAGGCAGGGCTACCTTGGGGAGTTTAGTAATATGAAGGTAGAGAGGTGAGCAGGAGCAGAATCACAAAATCATAAAGTTCTTAGCGTCAGAGGTTAATCCTGGGCATAGTGGAGCACGCCTTTAATCCCCACACTTTGGAGGCAGAGGCAGATAGATTTCTGAGTCCAAGGCCAGCTTGGAGCAGCCAGTACTACACAGATGGATCCTGTCTGCAAACAAGATAACAAAAGTTAAGGGTGGAGTTGAGTTGATAAAATACTTGCTGAGCAAGCATCGGGGGGGCTGTGTTGGGTCCTCAAAGCATGTGTTTTGTTTTGTTTTGTTTTGTTTTAAAAAAGATGGATATAGGCTGCTGAGATGGCTCAGTGGGTAAAGCTGCTTACCCTTAGGCTTGGTAGCTTGAGATTGCTGCCTAGAACTGACTTTTATAAAAAGGTCCTGTGACCTCTGTCAGTGTACTATGGCACATGTGCATGCACACACAAGGAATATTATTAAAAAAGGAACAACAAAACAATACAAACATGTTTTTGCATGCTTCGAATCCCAGTACGAGAACGACAGAGGCAGGTGGATCCCTGTCTATATGAGTAGGGCTCATTGAGAATGTTTCCTGGGGAGGATTTGCTCCCCCATGTTTTCAGAAGACATCTCTCTGTCTACTTGACAAGCAGGACCCTCTCTAAACTCTTCGGCCACACCTGCCATCTCCCTTGGGTGCAGTGTGCAAAGCCTGCAGCAGCCTGTATTTGTTGTGGGTGGGTTGTCATAAAGCCATGAGGGAGGAAAGGGAGCCCTGTCATTTGTTAGCTTCCCGTAGCCTCACTCAGATTCCTCAGCTTGGCTTTCAAGGTTGTCCAGCCTCTTCCACCCAAACTTATTCCACTCGAGGCAGGACCCAGACTCTGCCATGTAACTCCCTGCTCCTGCCCTGCCCTTCTTAGCACCCCCAGGACTCATCTGTAAATAGGGAGTAATCACTTCTAGTTCAGGAAGTTCTGTGGATCACGTGCCCAAGCTCTTATCACAGAGCCTGGTGCCCAAACATCTTTCAGCTAGGCTCAGAGGTCATCAGACTCAAATTCTAGATCCTTGCCCACCCATCAGAAACAGCCATACTGAAATGTTTTCTGGGCCAGGTATGAATGGTGGGACCAGAGCTAACTCTGCAGACACAGATGCAGAGGCACACCATGTGAACTAAAATAGATCCAATGAAAGAGAAGAAGATCATGTCTGGTGGGACAGTAGCTTCAACCCACTATCTTGTAATCCCCTCTCCTTCTGCCTCCTCTTCTACATAGCTCTTCCACTGCTCTTGGAGCACTTATTTCTCCCTTAATTCTTGTTCTTTATGATGTCATTAATATTCTAATGCAAATCATCTCCAGTCTCAGGCTTGTTTTGAGAAATAAGCATAATTACATATGCAAAGAGTCTTGGATCTGGCGCCTACACTGAAGCCTTAAAGTTGTTAAAAATGATAATGACCCTGTCATCCATCTCTTAAGCTCAGAGAGATTCTAGATCTCTCAGAGTCTGGGAATCTCTTCCCTGTTGCCGACTCAGTGAAATACAATGACAACAACAATAGTGGCAACTGCTTATTGGGCGATTAGTCACCGGACAGGAGCTATATGTATGCTCTGCATCTTAGCTCAGTTCTTCTGATGAAAACCTGAGAGGCAGGTTTTTGTACTGGATGAGGAAACTGAGGCCTCAAATCATCAAGTAACTAAACAAAGTATATAGTTAGGAAGCATGGACTCACACTTGTACCAAGAGGGCTAGACCCACAGCCCACAAACTGAGCCATGGCCCCAGACTCATCTTAACCAACTTCTGTTTGTCACTAACCTCCCGGCTTACAGAAACCTCCACGTCGGCTTTCCATGCAGAGTACATTGCTCCATCTATACACTCCCAGAGGACTTTAAGACAGCAATTAGCTTCTCTAGCCATTATCACACCAACATTTTTTATGTGTGTGTTTACCAGTATGAGACTTTCTTAAGGAAGAATTTCTGCTTACTCAAGGACTTGGAACTTTTCTGATACGCATCAATATCTTCAAGCCTCAGTTGAACTGACTGCTGGTGGACAAGACAACCACTGGAGAGAAAACATGGCTGAGGGGAAATTTCAAAGGGCAAGAACCATGGTACTGGTGTTAACCATGGCTTTTTGTGCCGTGGGGATAGGGTTGGATTTTTCTGTTATTCTATACTTGGATTGGTTTTAATCACTGCTATCCTAGATGTCTCTTCTAACCAGTGTCTCTAGCCCTATTGGTTACAGTGTCTATTTTCTTTTGTTCCTTCTGGGAGGGATCAGTTCATGGTACCTGTCTGCACCTCCTGAATGCCACAGGATAAAGAAGACCCTGGCAGACCCTATGCTTAGCATCAGTTAGGAATCAGTTCTCCAGTGACTATTAAAGCTGAATGAGTGTGGGGGAGCCTCAGCCCTACCCTGCTGTGAGCCAAGGTTTCATGTTGTATGCAGTATTGCCCTTTGTCGAGGATAATGTCTTACAACCTTCAGACCCTTCTCTCTGTTACTGCTTCTGCTTCCTCTAACAATCTACGGGACTGAGTGTGAGAGCCATCTCTTGGTCTGGTGCTGCTTGTATTCAAATGCTAAATTCTGTACCCCAAGTCCTGGTTGCTCCAAGACAAGTGATTGATCCTCACCTTATCCCAGCCTTTGTTGTGTAAACCTTGCTCCCAATGTAAAACTATTGGTTGAATAAAACTGGTGACAGCCAATTACTAGGGGGAATAGAGAGAGGTGGTGTTTGAGTTATTAGGCTGAGGGGGTGGTGGTCACATTAGGATCATGAGGAGAAAGAGAGAAGAGAGAAGAGAAGAAGAAAGAAGCCACCATGGGGTAGGTGGATCTTGAGTGCATGGCCATGAGGGCTGGTCTGTTGGAGTAGGAAAGCCCAGGCAGAACATGGCAAGCAATATCTTGGATTTTGACAGGGAAGTAGACAAAATAGTGTAGAGAGTTGATATCTGCCCAGTTCTAGTGTTTTAAGGCTTATTGTAATTATAGAAGACTTTTTTGTGTGTCTTTTATTTGGGAACTAAATGATCTAAGGCGGTGTAGAGACCCCAAATAATATTCAACACTACAACACTCTAACATCCCACTGGAGTGCATGTGAGAACCTCTGGAGAGGAAAGAACTTGCCTTGTCAGAGAAGATGAGGTTGGGACATGGTCCTGCCTTCTGAACATTTGCACAGCATACCACCCAAGATGGCATGATTTGCCGTTGGGATATTTTCATCCCCAGAGCCTAGGTACCTGATCTTTCAAGGCCTTGGAGGGCAGGGAGGGCTCAGCTGATGGTGGGAACAGAGACAATGAAGGACAAGATGGACAATGAGATAAAGGTCATGAAGTGTTCACTCATGGTGACCTAAATGAGAGTTCTATCACCAAAGGAGGTCTTATGCCTATTTTATGATATGCTTTTTAAAAAATTATTTGTTTATTTTTACTTTGTGTGCATTGGTGTTTTGCTTGCATGCTTCTCTGTCTGAGGTATTGGATCCCCTGAAACTGGAGTTATAAACAGTTTTGAGCTGCCATGTGGGTGCTGGGAATTGAACCTGGGTCCTCTGGAAGAGCAGACAGCATTCATTCATTAAGCTATCTCTCTAGCCCCCCCCCCCTTTTTTTAAAAGCATTCTGCCTTAAGAAAAAGGATGAGGCTTGCTTGGAATAAGCCTGATGAGTTTTCAGTCAGCATGCAGTTCCAAAGCAAACCATATTACACTCAGTGTCTCATGGAAGCTTCTCCAGATGCTTTCTCTATGGTCTCCAGATCTCTAAGGGCAGCGTTTCTCAACCTGTGGGTCTTGATACCTTTGGGGGGGGGGGTGTTAAAGGACGCTTTCACAGGGGTTGCCAAAGACCATGGGAAAACACAGAGATTTACATTATGATTCATAACAGTAGCAAAATTACAGTTATGAAGTAGCAACAAAAACAATTTTATGGTTGGGGGTCACCACAGAATGAAGGACTGTATTAAAGGGTCACAGCACTAGGAAGGTTGAGAACCACTATCCTAGGGCATCTGAGAGATACAGGCATGAGATCCGAACCCAGGGGCTTCTCTTCCCATTCATACAGGGCTGCCTGTCTGGGTTACAGCACTTGAGCAACTCAGAAGCAGAGAATGATTCCAGAACGTTCTTTGATGATCTCACATGCCTTGTTTTGTGTTTCCAGGTGCCTAGCACCTTCACTTCTGTGCTCCCCATTCTCAGATCCTCTTTCTGTGTGCTGGTTGACTGGGTAGGGAGGTCCTGCCTCTGCTTTGGTTCTTAACTGTTGTGACTCCCTCTGTCTCAGCCCAGACCCTCCTCCCATCTCCTCCCACCCCCTCCCCGCTGACCACAGGCCCAGGATGGACTGTTTCACCCTGGCTCAGGACCACAACCGCTGGTTGCCAGAAGCCTGGGCTGACACAGGTCTTTACTGTATGTTGGTTTCCTCAGAGAATGTGCCCCTATACCCAGACTCTCTAAATCAAGGTGGCATTTGCCGTGTTTGGGATCATTTACTGCCTGGTTTGTGAAGATGCAGGGTCGGATATGTGCAGGAGGAGCCCACGCAGGTTGTAGGGAAGGAGAGGAATGGGGGAAGGGCTGGGGAGACAAGCGTTCTAGGCATCTGCAAATGAAAAAGGAGGCAAAGACAGCGGATCCCAAAGTACAGCTGAAGCGCTGCAGTTTGGGCAGCTGAATCCCATTAAGAAATCATGAGGAAGCTTTGTGTTCCTGCCGATGTGATGGAGAGGAAAAATAATCTCGGAGGGCTTCACAAAGAAAACATTTTTTGAGCAGAAGGCTTAAAATTCGTCAAAACTCAAAATGGAAACAGCTTGCTAGGCACCCAGCTAGCCCAGGAAGGAACCAAACCTGCTCTTAAAGGCCTAGCCCCCGGAGGCTGTGAGAAGGAAACTCCAGGGCCTGGGCAGAGCACCTGCGGGGAAAGCTGGAGTCAGGTGGTCCCTCCGGAAGGCAGCCCAAGGCCAGGATGCTGTCTAAGCAGACAAAGCCACCATTATATTCACGACCCTCTTTCACAAAGACGTTGCTTACCGACAGATGAGGTAGAGTTTGCCTTTTTTCTTACTCCCACCCTTAGGCTGTGTCTAGACTTAGTTAACCAAGTTAAGCCGAATTCTAAAATAAAGTCATACAGGCAATTGAGTCTTTAAAGAAATTCAAGTTTAAGCTACCCCAAGGACTAAAACAGAAGCAGTATATCTATTCTGGTAGCCTTTGTGATTGACAGGTGGAACCTTGCTTTTGTGGGCAGGAGAGATTGTTATTTTAGGCTTTGTGCTGTGATTTTTTTTTTTAAAAAAAGGTCAAATTGGTCTGACATAAAATAAAAGCATGTTTACGTTGTATTTTAAAACTATAACATGCACATGCATCTGAAAATTATGGTCTTTAAACCAAGGGTGTTTTAAAGGGTCTGGAGAGTTATGATTCATTTTTGAATGTCCCCGGGGTACAACTGAAAGAAGGAACTAAGCTGTATGGTGTGTTGGGGGTTGGGGGAGGGAGCATCCACTTGTGTTCTTTAGTGTCAGACCGGAAGGCTGATGGGAAGAGGAACTTTCAGCAAAGGTTGCTTTTTAAAGTTTTAATTAATTAATTGTTTTTTTGGTTTTTGGGTTTTTTTTGGTTTTTTGTTTTTTTGTTTTTTTTTTTGTTTTTTTTTTTTTTTTTGAGTCAGGGGTTTCCCTGTGTCCTGGAACTTGCTTTGTAGACCAGACTGGCCTAGAACTCACGTGTCAGCACTGCCTAGCAGGGTAGGTTCTCTCTCTTTCTCTCTCTCACTCTCTTTCTCTCTTTAAAGCAAAGGCTTATCACATTTCGAACTCATGATCTTCCGCCTCTCACTCCTGAGTGCTGGTACTACAACTGGCTCAAAGGCCCTGTTCAAATGTGTGCTTCTTCATGAAGAAAGCATTAATTCACACGGGGTGGCTAATGATTCAACCTGCAACCTCTTAGCTGAAAGACATGCTTTAATGTCCAACATTTTAAAAAGTAGGATGAACATGACAGTGACGTGGTGAGAGACAACCCAGCCTGTGTTCTGATGCGTATGTGCTGGCTCTGGTGTTGTTTAGAGTAGTCTGCTCTTGGCAGGTGTCCATCTGCCTCCTTCTTGCCTCCTTTGAGGTAAAGGTACTCAGTATTTGGCACCTAATAACACGTGCACGGTGCTACAGACCCTGGAATCGGCTTCATTG
Organism: Rhynchomys soricoides; assembly: GCA_019843965.1. Taxonomy (NCBI): domain Eukaryota; kingdom Metazoa; phylum Chordata; class Mammalia; order Rodentia; family Muridae; genus Rhynchomys; species Rhynchomys soricoides. Next base: position 4,013,027 of record JADRCH010000040.1, read on the forward strand.
TTATTACTTGAGCACAAAAGGCCGGCGTGAGGCTGGTCTGCTCTGTCAAGCACCCCCTTGGGGATTCAGTCCCCGGCAGAATTGTACAGCCAATCCTCACACTAATCTCACATTCCTTTTGATGGCTTCCCATCAGGCTTCAAGCTATTTACTTTCTTAGAAGCTACTGGAGAAGGGGAGGAAGTCGCTGAGGGAGGACTGCATTCCTGGATGGTCTAATTTACCAAAACATATAGCCTCTATTCTCCCTCACCTTCTTTCCTGCACTCTCCCTTCCCCTCAGACTCCTTTGTCTGAGTGGCAGGAGTGACTGAGGCTCAGCAGGACCCTGGCCTTATAGCTCAGGGGTCTCTTCCGAATACTACCACTCACCCCACAGGGTTCTGGAACACCTCTCTCCTTCAGTGCACGGCTGGTTATAGCACAATAAGGATGTCTACTAAAGACTCCAACACATTAAGCACCTGGGGTTTAAATGACTCACGATCGCTGTCTCCTCTGTCTGTCTGGGCTGGAGCCTTAGCCACAGCACAGGCAAGAACAGCTGAACCTTTCCCAGAAAGGAAAAGGGAACTGATCTCATCCACAATAAGACTTGGGGCCACTGTCTATGCCATCCCCTTCTCTTAGATGCTTTTGTGTATAGGTGTGGGTGAGTAGGTGGGTTGAGCATAAAAGAATCATGTAACTTGAGAGTATGAACAAAATTAGTCTTCGCTCTCTCTCCAAGAATGGTCTGTGAAACTGCAGATAGGTCTGTAAGCTGTTCTATTAAACTGGAACAAAAGGACCAGTTTGAGGAGACAGCATTTAGCACCATTGATGGGAAGTAGAAACTCTTTGAAACAGTTCTTTAAAGGCCTTGGCATCCTGAGCTCCGTACGTTTTCTTTTCAACCACCATAAGCATTTGTTTTTAATAAGCCTTTATAAAATAAATGTTTCAACAGGGCACTTCAAAACTGCATTTCTGACCAGCAAAGTAAATACTGGCTCCAGATGGTTCTCATTTTTATATGTCACCAATTCAAACTCTGAAAACTCTAGTTATGGGGCATCTATTTAATCCTAATGTTTTGCCTACCTCTCTCTTCATAATTTTCCTTTCCGTTTCTGCATGGCCCCTCTCACCAGTGCCATCTCTTGGATAATCTATTTAGGATGAAAACATGTCTTCCGAGCATAAGCTAGGAGACTAGGGAGACAGAGCATCCTCCAAAGTCCTCTTCCGGTCCTTTGATCTTCTGATGCCTGCATTAGTCATCCAGATGGCCTTTTGGATTTTGCTCCAAGGCTAGATGACATTAGAGAAGCTAAAGTTGCTACTTCATGCCCTCCTGGTATTGAGATGGTCTGTGCATAATGGTTTAGAGTACCTGGCTCCAAACTGTAAGCAAGGGCCAGGAGTGACCAAGAATCTAGAGTAGCTGGGAACTAGGGAGTAGCAAGGAGACAGTGAAGTATCGGTAGTAAGGGAGACGGGCATAGGTGAATTATCCAAGGGAGCCACTTAGCCCTTCCTTCATGTGCTTCCCACAAGATCTTTGTTAAATTCTAAGATACATAATTCTATTACTGAAATAACCTTAAATTACTCTTTTGGTTTAGATCATAAACATTCCCTGTAGCCTTGTGTGTGTGTGAACACTTGGAGCCCCAGTTGGGAGTATTTGAGATGTCCTGGCAGAGATGGGTCACTAGGAGTTGATTGTGGGCATAGAGCCTGGCCTGAATTTTAGTATATTCTTTCTGTGGCCCACCAAGATGTGAATAGATGACACAGTAAACTCTCTCTGCCACAACTGAGCCATGCCAGTCACTGCAGCTTTTCTGCCACAATCTATTCTACCGTCAGAAAGTCTGGACTCAAGTGAACCTCGCTTGCTTAAGTAACTTCTGTCCTGTTTCATCGTATCAATGAGAAAAGTAACCGATGCAGTTGTGGCTAGTGTTCATTAAGGCTGTTACTATTGTAAGTGCCCCTTGTTATCCTGACATTTCTCAAGATAGTCCTAGAACATGGGTTCTGTTCTCACCATTTTGTAATGAGGAAACTGAGCCTCAGAGAATCTAATGATGACTTGTGCAAGAAATATTCATGATAAGAAGATGTGGTTTGTGTGCACGTGTATGTGTGTAGAATATATATATATGTGTGTGTGTGTCTGTGTGTCTATGTGTGCTGTGTGCACAGGTGTATGTATGCATATGTAGAGGCCAGAGGTCAATGTTGGGTGTCTTTCCTTATCAATCTTATTTTTTGAGATAGGATTGGTCTCTCATTGAACCTGGTATCTACCTGTCTGCAGCACTGGGGTCACAGGCACATGCTTCTCTGCCTAGTGTTTCTGTGGGTGCTAGGTATCTGAGTCAAATCCTCACGCTAGTACAAGCATGTTAATCTCTGATCTAGTTCTCCAGCTCCTCACTCCTGTACTAGTGAAGTAGAGACCACCTCAAGTCAAGGCCCCTGTCCAGCACTTAGCCTTCATTTCAGAGAGATGGTGGTGTGTGTGTGTGTGTGTGTGTGTGTGTGTGTGTGTATTAATGAATTTAAATCAGACATTCAATTGACATGTTCAATGAAATCCTAGTTTTGGTAGAGTTTCAGATAACACTTAAGTTTCATAAAGGCCAGGAGTCTGAAACAAAGTATGATTTTATGATGCAATTATACACACACACACACACACACACACACACACTCACACACACACTTTGCAGCCATCCTCAGCATCCTCAGGGATGCTCTATGGTTGGTGGTGGTTTGGCTGCTGGCAGCTGCAGCTGGTCTACTATACATTGGCTGCCAGAGTTGGCAGTTTTGGCTGTTTTAGAAGACTCCAATACATTCTAAGTATCATGAAAAACAAGATCATATTTAAGCAACACAATCCTTTGCAAATGCACACACACACACATATATACACACACAGTTTGGTACCAGTTGTAGGCCTACCATCTGTGACTACTTTCCTTCTCAAAACAAATAATGACAGCTTCAATGAAATCCTAGTTTTGGTAGAGTTTCAGATAACACTTAAGTTTTATAAAAGCTGAGTGTTTGGAACAAAATATGATTTTATGATGCAAACTTTGACTTGAAGGGAGAAAAGACAATGGAAAGAAGAAATGCAAGAGAGACATCTAGACCAGTACATTCCATCAGTCAGAGGGGAGAGAGTCTGTTCCTGTGGTTCATGAAGCCAGTGCAAGATTAGCTCTGAAAAGTAGATGTGCATCAAAATTACCTGAAAATTTTGCTAGAACACAACAGAGAACTCAAAATGCTTTCCTCTCACAAGCTCTTAGGGGGTGCTTAGCATGCTGGATTGGGACCCACATTTCTTTTGTCTGTCCTTCCTTCCTTCCTTCCTTCCTTCCTTCCTTCCTTTCTTTCCTTCTTTCCTCTTGGGGTGTGTATGTGTGTGTGTATGTGTGTTTGTGTAGAGGTTGGGGGTTGGTATCTGACATCTTCCTTGATTGCTTATCACCTTATTTTGGGGGGAAGTGGCAGGTGTTTGTGTGTGTGTGTGTGTGTGTGTGTGTGTATGTGTGTGCTTCATTGGGCATGGTTTGGCCAATGAGCTCCAGGGATCTGACTGTCTCCACTCCACTCAGTGCTGGAGTTGGAGAAGCATGATACTATGCCAGGATTTTACATGGCTACTGGGGATCTGAACTCAAGTTCTCATGCTTGTGTGGCAATATTTCAGCAACTGAACCATGGCCCCGGTCCCTAGGACTCATATTTCTAAAAAAAAAAAAAAAAAAGAACCCTGAATTATATGTGGTTGGAGGTCCAGCTTGACTGTTTTAGTTTGTGTTCTAGATTTCTCTCTCCATGGCTGATACCATCTTTGGACTTCAACTTGTGGTTATTTTTTAAAATTACATTTATAGTTTTACATTTAATATATCTTACCTGATAAAATTTGGTAAGTTTCCAGCTGGAAGAATGTTCATGGGAAAATAAATGGATGAAAGCTGTTGAGAGAAAGACAGATAATCAAGAAAAGAAAATCAATTTCATTATCATTACAGTTGGTAGTAACTTGTAAACAGAATAAACACTATAATAAGGATAGATAAGTTATATTCTACATCAGTTTTCATTAGCAACTTAAATACATTTGTAGATGAAAAGATGCAATTACATATGGTTCAAAAGGAAATTTTTATGATTGGACAATCAATTCTATTGAATAGAAAATAATAAAATATCACAGTTACAACTCAATGCTCTAAACAATGTTAATTAAGGTCTATTATGACCCAGGTTTTGTCTGTCTATGTTATGAAACTGTTTTTAGTAATGACGATATTAAAGGAAGCTTTTAGAGACAGGATATTGCTGTGTCACTCAGGCTGGCCTCTAAGTCAGGACCTTCCTGCTTCAGTCTCTGAGTGCTGGGATTTGGGGGATGGGTACCCTGTACTTGTGAGTGTAAGAGAAAGCTTCTTCAAAGAAAGTGCTCTCAGTATTTCTAGGAGTCCTGGTGAGAAGGAGATTCAATGCTTTCCTGTAAGGAGCAGCAGACTCATCCAGAAGCAGGCCTTCACAAAGCTGGTGATTTCTCATCTGCTTAAGCTCTAAACCTGAGGGATTCAGAGGAATTGTTTCCACATTTCCTTTCCTTTGCAAAAACTTAGCCTAGCATACAAGCTTCACGATGGGACATTTTAGCTTTTGCATGTAAATTTAGGTTTAATGGACAAGACTTGACAAAATTTACTTGTAGTGTTTCCCAGGTCTTGACCACCCATCTTCACTTCTAAAAAGAAACAGTGCTAGTGGCCATTATTTCTGAGTTTCAATCCTTGCTCTGGTTGTCTTTCTACCACACTGGCTTCTGGATTGAGGCCAATCACTCTGCTCAAACTCTGTTCCTCCAAAGCTCATGACATTTGAATGTAAACCATGGGCATGACCTTTAACTAGCACCCCCCTCCCACCCGTGTGTGTGTTTGTGTGTGTGTGTGTGTGTGTGTGTGTGCGCACATGCAAGAGCACATGGGCATTCACAAGTGTACAATAGTGCGTGTGAAGGTCAGAGGAGGATGTTGAGTATTTTCTCCTCTCACACTCTACCACATTTCCTTGAGACAGGGTCTCTCATAGAATTGGCTAACTGGTATATCCCATTGATTTATCATGATGTTTCTGCCCTCCCCTAACCATAGTGTTGGGATTACAGGTGTGTGAGGTCACACCTAGCTTTTTAAAGTGGATGCGGGGGATCTGAACTCAGGTCATCATGCCTAAACACCAAGTACTCTTACCTACTGAACCATCTCTCCTGCCCAGGACTTCACTTTTTAAATGTCGAAATCAACACAATTTCTTGCAGATAAAAGTTGGCTCAGAAAATTTCTCTTTTACCATCTAGGCTTGAAAGGGGGGGAACATCTCTGTGGGACTAAATATAACTTATGATATCTTTATTTTAGAAGGACATGATAAACTCGTCCCTGTGTCTGCCAAGTACTTTCTTTGTAAAGTTTTACAGTAAGCTGCTGCTCATTAGCTAGTCATGGCAAGGTGCCCACAGACTTTGACTTGTTAGCTTGCCTGGGCTAGACAACTGTTCAGAACTTGACAACTTTAAGATGCTAAACTCATCCCAAGTATAACTGCATTGGTGTGTCAGAAAAAGCTATTTTCTTTTATCTTTGTTGGAAAAAGAAAAAACCAACTGCAAACATGAACTGAACTTTAAGATTGCTGTAAAAGACGTATTCAACAGGAGCCTTGCCCAGTGTGGATACCAAAGTCTGGAAGAGAAAGCTGCAAAGGGAAATGATGAGAAATGAAGGAAGAAAGACTAGAGTGCACACCAAGACCTTCGAGATGTATGCTGTCAAAGGAGTTGAGGACCACTTTCAGACAGAAGTGACAAAGAGGACAAAGATGAAAGGGTACACATGATTTGCACAAACATGGGTGGTCCTTGAATATTATTTAGATAACTATTGGCTTGAACAATTTACTATCAGGCATTAAAACATTATTGTCCAGGCCTACTGAACCCATAGACTAAAGAATTTTGTAGTTTGACCTCCCTTGGCAAGATTTTTAAATAAATTTATATTAGTTGTGAATATTAACACATTGGAAGATTTTGCATTAAAAGTTCTAGGCTTATAAATCTAGGGGGTATAGCTCAATGCATAGGGTTCTCGATTAATATGCATAAGGTCCTGAGTTTGATCTGTGGCACCATATGAACTGGATGTGGTGGCATATGCATGTAATCCTAGGACTTGAAAGGTAAAGATGGAAGAATCAGAAGTGTAAGGTCATCCTTAGCTACATAGTGAGATAGTGAGTTCGAGCTGAGATACCTTGTCTCAAAAAAAAAACAAAACAAAAAACAACTTAAGACTTAAGTTCTCCTCTTTAAAAAAGTAGATAGGCTGGGCATGTAGCTCATTGGATGAAGTACCTATCTATCACCCACAGGGCACAAGGCCCTGGGGTCAATCACTTGCATCTGGAAATAAAATTGAGTATTTGACTTGAGCATGGTAACACAAACCTATAATCCCAGCACATAGGAGATGGGATATCCCAGAGATCAAGACCAGCCTGAAATACATAGTGAGACCTTGTCTCAACAAACAAATGAGTAACAAAGATACTTTGCCAAGAAACTAGGCTACATTTCTTCATGGTTGCCAGGATCTAGAGCTGGGTTGGCAATCATCTGGCCATCAGCTGTAACCCTTGGCTCCCCCTCTCCTTGTCATGGCTTCCCTTCCAACCTGCTTTGATCATGAGTATCAGTGATCTGGATGTCTGGCCCCTGTGAGCATTTGGATCATCAATGTTTTCTGTACATTGTCAGAGGCTTCTGCCCAGTGGAAGATGTGGCACATGTTCTGCTACAATTGGACAATCAAAGCAAGTGATCCTGCTCTCTCAGCCCCTTTTGCAAATAAAACACCTCACCCATTGTCTTAGTCAGGGTTTCTATTCCTGCACAAACATCATGACCAAGATGCAAGTTTGGGAGGAAAGGGTTTATTGAGCTTACACTTCCAATTGCTATTCATCAAGAAAGGAAGTCAGGACTGGAACTCAAGCAGGTCAGGAAGCAGGAGCTGATGCAGAGGCCATGGAGGGATGTAACTTACTGGCTTGCTTGATATGTAAGAATTTGCAAAGACTTGGACTTTTAAAGTTATTTAGATCTTGGGGATAAATAAGAAAGTAAGGGTTGAGGCTTAATAGTGATGTATTTGTGTGTCAAGTTGACAAGAGGTCAATTGTACTGACTGCTTTTGTGTCAACTTGACACAAGCTGGAGTTATCACAGAGAAAGGAGTTTCAGTTGAGAAAATGCCTCCATGAGATCCAGCTGTAAGGCATTTTCTCAATTAGTGATCAAGGGGGGAGGGCCCCTTGTGGGTGGTACCATCTGTGGGCTGGCAGTCTTGGGCTCTATAAGAAAGCCAGCTGAGCAAGCCAGGAGAAGCAAGCCAGCCAGTAAGAAACATCCCTTTATGGCCTCCACATCAGCTCCTGCTTCCTGACCTGCTTGAGTTCCAGTCCTGATTTCCTTTACTGATGACCAGCAATGTGGAAGTGTAAGCTGAATAAATCCTTTCCTCCCCAACTTGCCTCTTGGTCATGTTTGTGCAGGTATAGAAACCCTGACTAAGACAACCACAGAATGCAACACCCAATAAAATGCAGCACTTGGTGTAGAGACAAAACACTATGGGCAACACACATGCAGAATTTAACTTACTGTTCTGAAAGTACATTGTGGATCATGATTTAAAATGCATATTCTGCAATGGCAAGGCACCTAGTTGTTTTTATAGGAAAGATGGTGGCTTGCCATGAACTCTTTTTCAGTTCATTTAATCCAGGAAACCAATTTTAGGTGAGAAAATTTGGGTTGACAAAGCAGCTAGATTGAGGTCACCTATTCTATTTTTCAGAACGGCTTCCAGTCTGTAATGAGTTTCTTTTAAACAGAGAGTTTCTCTCTATATTTGAAATTCTACCTGTAAAATATCCTTTATATGAAAACTTAATGTGGGCACTCACTTCTTTAATGTCTGCTCTTAGGAAATGTACAAGCATTTGGATGAAGGCGATGCTAGCAGCTGGGAGATGTGGAGTGAATTTTCCAACAGACAGGCACTGATGCAGGCAACCAACTCAATGTGTGCATTTCTTTCTCTCAGGAGACTCTGTCTCGACCATCCTAATAACCTGCTCTGTGGAGCTGGGCAGATCCGTGAACTCCTCCTGTTTCATTCCTTGCCAAGGAGGGATTTGTGTTAAATAACTCTATGACTCCCTAAAGATGGAACGTATTATTTTCTCAGGTAGAGGTGCCTGCAGTAAAGGGCGGCCAGCTTGTTTTGATTTAGGAATTGATGTGAACCCCTTGACCTTGGCTGTCTCGGTCCAGCCTGGACCATGTGCAGTTGATTTTGTCATCACAGCTGTTCTCTGTGCAGTTGATTCTGAAGTCTGTTAGTAGATGCCAGGGCTCTCTGGTTATTAGATACTCTTTCACCCCTGGTTATTAGAAACTCAATCATCTCTAAGTCTCTCTTTAGTCACAGTTTTTTCTACCTAGTTTATATATAAGGTTTATGGCTTCTGCCATAAAGGTAGGTGTGTGTGTGTGTGTGTGTGTGTGTAACTTGCAACCCTCAGAATGGAAAACTTATTAAAAATATTGCATGAAATATTTGGGTTGTTTAAGAATGAAGAAAAAAACGTTTTGATTTTAATTTTTCTTTGATCTCAAAGATTACCTTGTCCTGACACAGCAATAAGATTCTATTTGCAAAGCAGGGTTGAGAGAAGAAATCATGAAGACAGGGCATATTCAACAAGAGTAGGAGTCAGGGTCAGCAGCAGCTGATTTCAACTTGAGCAACAGCTCAAGTTCAACAGCCTCTTATTGAGAGTGGAAGTCAGTCCCTGTAATGTCTTAGGGAGTTGAGAGAGGTGCTGCCCACTGAGCCCTGTAGATCCTTTTTGTTCTCTCTTTGTCCCTCCAATAGTAATAAGTACTTATTATGGAATAACTATAAGATATAAAACCTCCACGTCTGCACTACTCACAAACCCATGCAGTTAACATTTTGATGTCTATGTTTCCAGACTTCTAGCAAATATAAACACATATATAATATAGTTTCAAAAGGTTGGATTATACCATAATTATTTATAAATGTGAATGCACACAAATATTATGTATACATGTGTAAATAATATATTAAATAAAATTATATAATTAATATAATTATAATACAATGTAAACATATTTTGATATAATATTTAATATAAATATATTAATATCTATCAACCTAACACTGTCATAAAAAGTATGGTGGAAGAATAGTGTTTTTAATGGGTGTATTTGTTCTAATATAAAAGTAGTATATTTTGGAAAATCATTGTTGGTCATAGTATTAGTCTGATGTTACTGTGATAAAAACAATTTAAGAGAGAAAGGAATTATTTTGGTTCCCAGTTTGACGTTACAGGTTATAGTTTATCATTGCAGAAAGCTGGCTCAGTAAGAGCCTGAGTTGCTCATCTCTACAAGGAGGCAGAGATGGATGAATTCTTGTGTTCAGCTCATTCTCCTTTTTATACGGTAGGCAATCCCAGCCTAGGGATAGTGCCACCCACTGTGGGCAAATCTTCCTACCTCAATTAGCCCAATCAAGATAATTCCAACAAGAATGCCTATAAACATATTTTCCAGATGACTTTAAGGCCTTATCAAACTGATAACTGAGATTGACGGTCACAATCATTTTCTCTTTAGATTGACAACTGAGGGAACTGATGGAGGAAGATTGGATGGCACTCTCGGTACCATGGGCACTGAAGTCACTGCACTCTCAGGCAGGGGAGACTTGAGAGTAAGGTCAAGTTGGCAAATATTAGAGAGTGTCCAAAGAGAGACAGAAGCTAATGTGGAGAATCTAAGACAGTTTTATAGAGAGCTTCAGAGACATGGATTTTTAGATTTTTATGTCATGTTGAAGAGTAATTCATATACAGGTCACACACACACACACACACACTTATATACAAACACTGAAATTAGATTTAATTGCAACAGAGTTAAGCTTGACAGAATGCATCCTGATGTTTTCTATTTTACTCTGTATAGTACAATTCCACTCACCCCATTTACCCTATCCCATTCTGTCCTGTTTCTTCTTTTAAAATAATTGGTCGAGACATAGTTAGGTTGGTTTCTCAACTGTTTGCTTCTCAGTTTGAAGAATGTTAAGGGACAGTGAATATCCATCACTCTGACACATTAATGAAAGACAAGTAATTATTGTATATTTAAAAGCGTTTCCTCTTAATTTATGTAAATAAAGTCTGTAAATAATTACACAGTATTAATGTCATTTATTTTCAGCTACTTAAAAAAGATAATATATTGAGGAGCATTAATCTATAGAATTCAGGCACTTACTTAGAAAATTCAAACTCAGATCCCACGTAGTATGAAATCTGCATGCCATTGCTTCAGAATAATAGCCGTTAGCACTTAGGGGTGATTAATAGTTAAATCAGTGAATTTAACCAACTGGAGTTCCATACACAGATCCTTTGGTGCCAGATAGTGTTGCTTATTTGAATCAAGAGTCCCAAACCAGGAACTAAACTCAGATTAACTTAATCTGCTCCTCCCAATGCTACTATCTAACCCTAAATTCAGATCGTACTGATTAGAAAGTGTCTATCACAAAAAGGAATGTGCCAGGAAAAAAAAAGAGAGTCAGTCTTCTCAAAGCAATACAGAATCCTCCACATGACTCCTGCCTGATGGGGGCAGCTTCTAGAGCTGTGGCTGCTTGCTCAGGTCTCCTTCCCTTCATTGCTAATGGAGAGGGAATTTCCCTGCAGAATATCAGTTCTTAATGATTCATTCATTCAAACCAAACAATGCCAACCAACCAGCACTAGGACTCCCATTGGAATCCCTTCTCATTTCATTCCAGACTGAAAGTGAGGATTGTTTCTTTTAAAATATTTACAAATTACCATCCAACAGCCTTCTAGAAGGTCTAGAAGGCAGGGCCTCGCTTCCTCACATGACTTCCTAGTATTTGAATCTGCTGGGCTCGAATCGTCTTTAAGCACAGCAGGGACACCAGTTAGAGCTGCCCGAATGGGCTATGGGAGTGTGGGTCACATTTGCTTCGAGTGGAACCACAGCCAACGAGGAAGTCGGTTCAGTTTTGGAAAATGCATTAATCTGGCCATTCTGTTGGCGTAGTTCTGAAAGTTGCCAGACTTGTCATGCCAGGCATCAGAGTCAAAACTTTCATCTTCCTTGGTGCCACCTCCTCTGCTTGTGTGGAGAGCAGAACAAAGGGAGGAGGCTGCAGGCGGTGCCATCTAAGGAGCCAAGCAGAGGTTGGCCTCTTGAGTCATGATGACCTCTATGTGATAATAGCTTCCCACGGAAGCATTTGCTCCAGACTTTTATAGGCTGTGCAAACGGAAATGATGGAACCTGGTAGTTGGCAGCGGGGAGCATTTAACAGAGAGGGGACTGTTAGTACTCCCCTCTTGGGAGACAATTTCTCTGTGTTTTTTCATTCTCTTCAAATATAATATACATGGAACACATATCCTTTTCTGTATGAGGAAAACATCACCCATGTTGATAATGCTTTTCTGAAAGTCAAAGGGCATCTATCTGGTTTTAGCAAATACAAGTTTCTACAAACCAGTGGAGTCACTCCTATGTGAATGGCTTATTTAAACATTTGTTTGCTCTTTTTTTTTTTTTTTCTGGAGAGAAGGTTGCTGCCCAGAGGGCCTTTCACAGAGACCTTGAACCCTCCAAGGCTGTTTTGTTCCTCAGAATCTTGTAAACTGCATCATCTAAATGGCCTATTCTGTCCTTGCTGTCCTTAATCTCTCTTTGTCAACTTTGTCCTTGGTCAGCTTTCTTTGTGACCCCAGTGCTCCATGTTCAAAAGGAGGATACGTAATCTCCGCCCCCCCTTCCTGGCTCTTCCATTCTAGCTCCCCTGTCCGGGCCCTTCTGTTCCGTCTCTGCACATCCAGACCCTTCTGTTCCGTCTCTGCACATCCAGGCCCTTCTGTTCCGTCTCTGCACATCCAGGCCCTTCTGTTCCGTCTCTGCACATCCAGGCCCTTCTGTTCCATCTCTGCACATCCAGGCCCTTCT
>JADRCH010000040.1:4025238-4096991 GCA_019843965.1 Rhynchomys soricoides
GCACATCCAGGCCCTTCTGTTCCATCTCTGCACATCCAGGCCCTTCTTTCCGTCCCCTCTCTTCTCACTGACTCTGGTTTCTTCTCCATCACACCCTTTAAAGACCATCAAAAGGTGATTTTTGTCTAGAATGAGGTTGCCCATGTTTCCTACCCAAATTCATTCTCTGAGAGAAGAAGCTGGGAACCAGAGACAAGCTTATATCATATGTCTCAAAGAACAAAGACGACAGCCCCCGCGTTCTCTAGTGTACAGCCTAGGTTACCAAGCCTAGGATCCTAAATGTTTAAATGGTGACATAGTTGAGAACACTGCAGAGAAGACTCAAGCAGGGTGTGAAGCATGACAGTAATCTAGGGAGTCTTGGGGAGGAAGTAAGATCTTGAGGTACTTCCTTTGTTAGTTATAATACCTAACAAAGGCAACTTAACAAAGGCAATGGTTTTCTTAGCTCACAGTTCACAGGTGGAGTCCATCATAGCAGGGAGTATGACTAGGAGCTGGAAGGAGCTGGAAGCATCGGACTCACAAGGCCTCAAGAAGGAGAAGTGGGTGACTGCCTGTGCTCAGCTCCCTTTTCCCCTTTTATTTAGTCTTAGGCCCTCGTCTAGGCAATGAGGCTTCCCCATCTATGTGGGTGTTCTTATCTCAGTGACCTTTCTAGACAATTCTCACAGGCCTGCTCAGAGAGAGGCTTATCTCCATGGTGATTCTAGATCCTGTCGGGTTGACAATCAGTGTTAACCATCACAGCCCTCCTGGGAAGTATAAGGTGACCCTGAGCCAAGAGTAAGTAGCACAAACAATCAGTAAAGTTATTTTGAATGAAATCTGCATATGGCTATGTCCCCAGGATAAACAATGCCTTAATGTACATTTTAAATTGGTGTCTTCAGGAAGTAAAGATGGCTTGAAAGTAGTAAGTGGAAAAACTTATGACTTTGCAGTTACATATCATGAAATTGCTGGAAATAAGTTTTTCTTAAATATCTCTAAATATACAGTTATTAAATCTTATTTTCAATGACTGGGGCAGGACTTTTTTATGCTTGAGTTTGTCCAGCACTTTTAATAGCATTCACTATTACCATAGACTTTCTAATATATGGTTTTACTCCTTCCTCATCATTAGCAGCTCAGAAGCACATTCAATTAAAACAGCATTATGACCGCAACAGCTTTTCTGCTACTATGGCTCTGGTTCTGCATAGCATAGAGGAGGCTTCAAAACATATTAAAGGATATATTAAAATTCTTTGGCTCATTGAGAGGTGAGGTGTTTGACTTCTACCCTTGACGCTGAGCTGTAAGCAATTAATGATGGCCTATGAAGCTAGGACAGAAAAGGCCACGAAGCTTCAGATTGGTCTTCTCAGATGCTCACTATGGGGCCAGCTGGCCACCATGGATGAGGTCTGGCTCCTGTCACTTCAGTCATCAGCACTATTGGACCAACAATAGTTGTCCACTACCAACTGCCAGGCATGGCAGAAGGAAGCCTCAAGACCATTTCTGCCCTCAATTATCACGCCAACTCTTGGTTCTCCCCTCAGAACATTTACAACATCCTAGACACTGTTCAAAGAGACAAGCCACCCTTACTATGTCTATTCCAAATTACTGACTCAAAGAATCCAAGAAAAAATGATTGCATTGTGTCATCAAATTTGAGGATAGGTTGGTATGTAGCTGAAGTAACTGGAAGAAGAATCATCCATAATTTTACTATATTACTAAATTACTAATTTTACTATATTACTAAATTCTTTGGCTCATTGAGAGGTGAGGTGTTTGACTTCTACCCTTGATTCTGAGCTGTAAGCAATTAATGATGTTATATAATAAATTATTATAATGCAAGCCTTTTTTTTTTTTTTTTTAAGACAGGATCTCACTATGTAGCTCTGACTGGCCTGTAATTCACTATCTATATCAAGCTGGCCTTTAATTTGCAGAGATCTGCCTCTCTCTGCCTCCCAAATGTTGAGATTAAAGCCACCATGCCTGGCTCCGTGTGTGTGTGTGTGTGTGTGTAATTTTTAAAAATTTATTTGTATTTGTAGTGCTAATGGAGGCCAGAATAGAGTCCCAGATACTAGAGTTACAGGTAGATGTTAGCTACCTTATGTGACTGCTAGAAATCAATCCAACTCTGGTCCTCTGGAAAAATAAATACATGCTCTTAACCTCTGAACCATCTCTCCAGCCATTCCTAAGTAGACAAATCAAAACTGACCATCATAAAGTTGAAGTGATTGATGGGACCTCAGAAGAACATAAAGTTCAAGAAGGGAATCTCAAATTTTGGCCAAATTCTATAGAAGAAGAAGGTAAAGTAAATTGGAAATATGCAAATGTAATTTTGTGAAATGGTCTTTAACTCTGTTAAGGACTTTTTTTGTATGTATATGTGCATCTATTGAAATGACTATATGACTTTCATTTTTAGATCTATTCACATGCTGCATTTTGTTGATTGATTTCACATTTGTTGAACCACCATGCTTCCCTGTAATGAAACCAACTTGGTCATGATGTATGACCTTTTTAAATGTGTTCTCGGATTAGGCTTAAAAGTATTTTACTGAGAATTTTTGTAGCTGTGTTCATCAGCAACATTGGTCTATAGTTTTATAGTTGTGACCTTATCCAGTTTTGGGGTCAGAGCAATGCTTGTTTTGAAGAATGTATTTGGTAGTGTTGGAGAACCGCTGCATTAGTGTTGGTAGATCCTGTTTGTGAATCTTTCTGGACTTTTCTTTCTTGGGGGAAATAGTACTAATTTAATCTTGCCATCATGGATCTATTTAAATCACTCACATCATTTTGATTTAATTTTGATGAGTCATGTGTCTAGGAATGTATCCACTTCATATGTATTTTTTAGTATCTTGGAATTTGTTTTCAAATATTCCCTAGTGATTTACTAGATTTCATTGGGATCTTTTGTAGCATCTACCATTTACCTCTTAGCTTTATTAATTTAAATCTTCTCTCACTTTCTTTAGATTTTACTGATTAAGGGGTTATCAGTATATTTTAAAAAAACCAACTCTTTTTTAAAATTTGATTCTAAAGCCAGGCAGTGGTGGCATATGCCTTGAATCCCAGCACTCAGGAGGCAGAGACAAGTGGATCTCTGTGAGTTCAAGGCCAACCTGGTCTACAGAGTGAGTTCCAGGACAGCCAGGACTACACAGAAAAAACTGTCTCTAACCCTTTCTCCCCAAAATTGATTCCATGTGTTGTTTGATCAGTCTCCATTTTAAAAAAATTCTCTTCTATTTATTATTTATTGCTATCTACTATTACTTTGGGGTTTGGATTGGTCTTATTTTCTAAGCACTTGAGGTACATCATTAGGCTATTTAATATTTTTAATGTAACCAATTACAGGTATAAAGTATCCCTTTATAACTGCCTTGGCTATATCCCAAAGGTTCTAGTAAAATTGAAATTTTTATTTTATTCTAAGAATTTTCTCTCTGATTTCCTGTGATTGACTGTTCATTTAAGAGTATATTATTCAATCTCTGTATATTTGTCTAGCTATGATTTTTATGCTCTTGATTTCTAGATTTATTTCACTATAATTTGATATAAGAAATTATTTTCTCTTTCGGTATTTGTTAAGACTTGCTTTATGATCTAGAATGGGATCTGTTTTAGAGAACATTCTGGAAGCTACTGAGAAGAATATGTTCTGTATATGCTGGATTTGAATATTCTGAAGACATTTATTTGACCTATAATATAGATTAACTTTGCAGTTTCTATGCTGACTTCATGCCAGCCAGAATGATTCATCCAGCAAGCAAAGGACAACAGATGCTGGTGAGGACATGGGGGAAAAGAATCCTGTCCTTTGTTGGTGGAAGATAAACCAAAGGAGCCGCCATGGAGATCTGATTGGTGGTTCCTCAAAAAATCAAACATAATACCATGGTGTGATCTAGCCATACAACTCCTGAACATGAATCCAAAAGATTCAACGTTAACAAGCTACAGAAACATTTGATACACTCTTTACAACTGGCAAAATGGAGAATCAGCCTAGATGTCAACAGATGTAGAAAATTGATACCTATACACAAGGGAGTTTTATGCAGCTACCAAGATGAATGAAATAATGACATTTATAGAAAAATGGATGGAAGGTCATTAAGTTAACTAAAATCAGCCAGACTCATATATTCATATATATATATATATACACACACACACACACAAAATGTAAAATGGCTTAATATCAAAATCTTTCTGTAAGCAGATTTTTCTGAGAAAGATAAACTATATTTATCTCTCTATATATCATATATACATATACACATAATATATCTTATGTATATTATATATATATTTCATCTTAGAATAGACTACAAGTGAGTCTTTGCTAGTTTTTCTCAATGAATCATGTTACTATTTAAAACAAAACAAAACAAAACTGAAATAGCCTGGAAGGGTCACAAATATCGTTCACACACTCTTGACCTTCGTTTTTACTGAAAATATTTATATATCCGTTAATGTGGAAACCTTCTTGGCTGCGGTTGAAAGTTCTTCAGTTTAAGACTATTTTTCTGAAGTTCACTATGTCAACAGTGTCAGATTGAAGTCATAAGAAGCCACCTGAGCATCTTGTCAATGTCAATACAATCTTTGTTCACAAGTCACCTGCTGTCCGTCTATGGTCCTCTTACTCGGATGCACAGTCACAGACTCAGCCTCCAATTCCCACCAAAGGTACTTTTCTCCCCTTTTCTCTCAACACTGGTGGTTTAGAATCCATTCCCAGTGCTGGGCTACAGCAAGTATTAGGGTAAAGGAGGTCCTTCCAAAAAAATGCCTTCTTTGTCTAGAGTCTACCAGGGATAATACAGTGACAGTCTGAAATTAATATTGTCACACATGGAAAGGAAATCACAGCCATAGTGACTTTGTTTCTGTTTGGTCATGGGCTGACCCCCTGCATCCCAGAGAGGAAGTTGCTGCAAACACTTCCTGCGAGACGACTTCATCGAAAAGCATTTTCTGGACTCAGAAGATAACTCAAACTGTGTATTTCTCATGGGTTAGTAAGTTCCTAACTCAGGATCTGAGTGAGAGGAAGGGGTTAGGATGAACTTCATAGATGCCAGCAATCCAAAACTCAGTTCATTCAGTAAGTGAATCTTTTAGAATGTGCACATCAAAGTACTTTCTCTCTAATAGTAAAATGCTAGACTAGAAACTTTTCCCTGAAGAAAGACCGAGTACTGAGCAGGGAGTCAGATTGTAAGGCCAGGAAGCTGGGAGGCGGGGATTGGGGGGCCTGGGGCGGGTAAGGGGCTGCTTTTGAGATGATTCTGCAAATTTAAGCCTAAGCCCCATATTCCATTCCCCCTACCCCCTGCACTATGTGGGTGCTTCCCCACCCACCACCCACTCCCCCCTCAGCGCCCTAGCATTCCCCTACGCTGGGTAATCGAGCCTCCATAGGACCAGTGGACTCTCCTCCCATTGATGCCAGATATGGCCATCCTCTGCTACATATGCTGCTTGAGCCATGTACTCTGTGGTTGGTGGTTTAGTTCCTGGGAGCTCTGAGGGGTCTGGTTGGTTGATATTGTTGTTCTTCCTATGGGGTTGCAAACCCCTTCAGCTCCTTTAGTCCTTGCCCTAACTTGCCCCTTGGGGTCCCTGCGCTCAGTCTGCTGTTTGGCTGTGTGCATCTGTATCTGTATTTGTTAGGCTCTGGCCTAATCCTCTCAGGGGATCAGCTATACCAGGCTCCTGTCAGCAAGCTCTTCTTGGTACCAGCAATAGTGTCTGGGTTTGGTGTCTGCAGATGGGATGGATCACCGGGTAGGGCCGTCTCTGGATGGCCTTTTCTTCAGTCTCTGCTCTACTCTTTGTCCCTTTGGAGCACCCTCATGGAGGCAGGGAGTGGGGGGAAGGGAAGGTGGTTTGTGGAGGGGAAACTGGGAAGGGGGAT
Source organism: Rhynchomys soricoides (assembly GCA_019843965.1). Classification (NCBI taxonomy): domain Eukaryota; kingdom Metazoa; phylum Chordata; class Mammalia; order Rodentia; family Muridae; genus Rhynchomys; species Rhynchomys soricoides. The sequence continues at coordinate 4,031,213 of JADRCH010000040.1, forward strand.
AACATTTAAAATGTAAATAAATAAAATAACCAATAAAAATATGAAAAAACAAACAAACAAACAAACAAACCCTAAACCCCCAAACTAGAAGGATCAGTGGCAAGGGAGTGGAATGCCGAGAAGACGCATATTCCCACTCTGCTTTGATAAGCCTGTCTCCATGTTGGTGCTCATCCACACTAATATATTCACGTTTCTGTCTATCATCATTCTATTCAAAGGATAATTTGTCATATAAATGTATAGGATACTCATATAAATGCTTTTGTTTAAAGAGTTCTTTTCAAAGGAAATTTAAGTAAAAATTTCATTGCATTTTGCTTTGGGTGATGTTCATGTTATTGCAAAAGGCATCAGACACTGCTCTCTTTTCCCACTAGACTGTGACACACACAGAAGTGATGCAGGATATAGATGAACACTCTTTTTTTACATGTTAATAAATGCATTGCACATTGCTGCTGCTGTCATGGGAGATAGCCAATGATGGTAAGACACAGTCCCAGAATAGAAGAACTTCAAAATATAAAGACTGAGGGACAGAAAATTCACGTTAGATAGAAAATTCACGTTAGGTCAGTATTTATAATGCAAAGGCTTAAGTTGAACCTAGGAATGATTTTTGTTAAGTCGTCAAGTCTCTGTTTCTGCCTGTGAACAGGAATGTGTTTAGGCTTGCTTCTTAAAAGCAAGAGCTCACATCAGTTTCTGTAACCCATCTACTTGTCCTGTCAGCTCAGGAGAATGGTAGACAGACCCAGGGATCAGAAAGAGCAAGGGGAGTGTATTTATTCTTGATCAGAGAAAGTCAAACATGGATAAAGATGGAAAGTGCTCAAAGCAAAGTAGTTGAAGGTTCTGAATTTGGAAGATCCTGAGCAGGAGTCTCAGAAAAAAGTGGAGAAATAAAATGTGCAAAGCAGAGGAAGCCCAAGATGGGGCGGAGGTTAGTGGAGGAGACCCTGGGGATTGCTGCAAGAGACAGGGTGGCTAGAGAAGGGAGCGTGTTCAAATGTAAAACCCACAAAATTGAACAAAACAATGTCAACAGCAAAATGAAACAACTCTGGGGCACACAGCAGGACTGGAACATTCTAATAGTGCTGAGCAAAGGTAGGGCCCAAGAATCTGCATGCTTGTAAGCAGTCTGAGTGTCTTTGATACGGTTGGTTCAAGGGCCATAGTTTGACGAGGATTGAGAAGCCTGATTGCTAGAAATCTTCCTGCAAGTTAAAATAGGAAGAGATGGAAAGAATAAACAATGGAGCCCCCTGAATTTACATCCACACAGTTTTTTCAAGTCAGGGTTTCTCTGTGTAGTCCTGGGCTGTTCTAGAACTCACTCTGTAGAGATGGCTGGCCTTGAACGCAGACATCCGCTTATCTCTGCCTCCTGAGTGCTGGGATTAAAGGCGTGGGCCATCCCTTCCCTGTTAGGAATTTGTTTTAGCCTCCCCTCAATTTAATTAAAAAAAAAAAATCTTTTATTCTTTTTCAGTTTCATACATGCACATAATAAATGGGAGTCATGTCATTTTCTCACATGCTTTGCTCTTAGTCTCCTGCTGAAATGATCACCTCTTTACTTTCAGGCCTTGCATGTGTGTGTGTAGATGCATGTATGTGTGTGTATATGCATGTGTGTGTATGCAGGTATGTGTGTGTGCCACTGGGTTTAATTAGGGTTGCTAATGTGAGCATAGGTGGAAGGTTAGTGACTGGAGCAGGGCTAACTTGTCAGATATTACCCCACAGGAGAAAGCAGCATCCCTTCCCCCAGCCAACTGTCAGTGGTCTCTCAGAGAAGGGATGGGCCTCATGAGCCCTTCCTTCCCTCTTCCACGATGAGATGGTAACAGGTCTCTCATTTAATTAAAAAACACTGACAAATGAAAATGGCATTTTGTAGTGTTCAATATTTTGATAGATACATTCATGAAGAATGGTAAATAAAGCTAATCGATACATGTTCACCTGCTTATTCTGTGCCGAGAACACTTATAATTGATTCTAAACCAATTTTAACATATCATGTTAGTATCTATGTCAACATGTTGTACAGATATCATGCATTTATCCATCAGATCTAACAAATTTTGTGTCCTTCAGGGAACATTTTCCCATATGGTTATGGTAGTACACATCTTTAATCTCAATAACTCAGGAGGCAGAGGCAGGTGGATCTCTGAGTTTGAGGCTAGCATGGTCTACCTAGCAAGCTCCAGGCCAGCCAAAGCCACATAGTAAAACTCTGTCTCAACAAAAAACAAAACAAAAACCTGAAGAACATTTCCCCAGTTTCTTCCCACACCTAAGCTCCAGTAAAACTGCCCCTCTGCTCCCTGTTTCTGTGACTCTGACTTCTACAGAGTGACAGCATGCAGTGTTTGTCCTTCAGGTTTATTTTTTGTGCTGCCCACCAGGTTGTTGCAAAAGATAGGACTTCCTTCTTAAGAATGAGAGTTTCCATTGAGGATATCCCCACATTTCCTTTATGCATGCATCTTTGGTGAATAGGCTGACTGTATGAATTGATGATTTCGGTCAGAGCTTCATTCACTCACTTCTGCTTTATGCCTCTGAGACATTTGGATGAGCACCAGGAGAATGGAACACTGCCCTTTGGAAGGCAGAGTTCAGGGGTTGAGATGCAGGGATGCTAGGTTTAGCATCATAAAGCTAAAGGTTTAACGTAGTAAAGTTAAAGGACTCAGATCTTGGAAACTCCTTGGATACACTTTTCAGCTAGAGCTAGCTGATTGTAATGGAGGGGACAGAACTGTGACGAGCCATTAGTTACTGTGCTGCTTCACAAGTGACGTAAATGCCCTCTTAAGGACAGTGGCCAACAAGTAGGGAAGTCCGGATAAAACTGCACTAAATGTCCAGTGGAACAGGCTACTTAACTCATATTCCCACCTGTCTCCTTCCTGCTCCCCTCAAGAGCTTGCTCTAAATGCATAATAGAATCAGAAATAAGAGAAAGATGAACTTGACTAAGCGGGTCTCATAATGCATTTAGCTAAATTTCCTCCCAGAGTCTACCCTAGAGCCTTAACTTGGGCAATCTATGAAAGGTTTTCACATTGAGTGAGCAAAAGAAATAACTTTCTCATTATTCAGCAAGGGTACAAAAGAAGAACATTGTACATTCAAGCACACAAGTCTCTTGAGCGTAATCAAAACTTTATCACTGGTGTTTGCCAGGAGAGGGATCTGACAATGACTGTGGTGTGTTCTATGTAAGTAGTGGTTTCTAAGCAGAGCCTCCTGTTAGGTCATAGGAGTACCAAAGGTAAGAGTGTTTAATTCATTCATCAATTGTATTGAACATGCGCATGCAAGCCTTTGGTATGTACACGGGAGAGAGAAAGGTAAATAGCACTTAGCCCTGGCTTTGGAGGAGCTTCTGAGGAGCTGAGGTGTGTATAGATGACCACATCAAAGCAGGGGGTGATTATAAATCTCCTCTGTGTTGCTCTTGCTCCAACCTTTGAACAAATCACTCAAGGATCTCAGAGATTACATAGGAAGTAAACCCAACCCAGCGCATAATTAAGTTCACAGCAGCACCAGCTGGGGTCTCTTTCCTTGAATGGGTCAGTACTAGGTTTTCATTGCTTTTTTGGCCTGCATTAGTATCTAATGAAACCTTCAACTTGGAAGTCCTTGGAATTAATTGGCTCTGAAGGCAATTCTCCCACTTGCACCTGTGAAAACAAAATGCTTGTAGTTGAAGTATTTCTTGGCACATAGTAGGCAATCATATATCTATTGAAGCAATAATAGTTAAAACATAACATTTGGTCTACATTTGGTCTGAACTGAATTGTATATTTATGCATGTACATTAATTGCTATCATTCAAAACATTACATTTCTACATTATTTAGGCAGTTCTGAACAGCACAAGTTCTGGAGAGAGTAAATATGTCCAACATTTATCTGAAGATATCTGTTCCACTAGAATGCTCAGAGAGTAGGTTTTGCCAGGTAATGGCCACAGGGTGATGCCTACGGTTCGATATTGTTGCCCCATTCATTTGAGTGGACGGACCAATAATAATCCAAATTCATATTACAGTTGGAGTCTGGATTCTCTCCTATAAGCTTGTGTTTTAGATGTTTGCTTCACAGGCAGTGAGTGGTTTTCTTTTTGGTGACAGGGGAGGCTTTAGGACAGTGGTTCTCAACCTTGGTACAGTTCCTCATGTTGTGGTGACCCCCTACCATGAAGTTATTTTTGCTGCTACTTCATAATTGCAATTTTGCTACTGTTATGAACCGTAATGTAAATATGTTTTCTGATGGTCTTAGATGACTCCTGTGGGTCATTCAGTCCCAAAGGAGTTGCAATCTACAGGTTTGAGAACCAGTGCTGTAGAAGGTAGAGCCTCTCTAAAGGAAGTCACTCAGGGTGCAACTTCAGCAGTTATCACAGGATCCTGGTGTCAGCTTCTCTCTGGCAGGATGTATGTAAGCATCCTCTGCCAGATCCCTACCCTCATGCCTTGCTTGTCCTAAAGCTATAAGCCAAAAGAAATTGTCCTTCTCTTGAGCTGTTTCTGTCAGGTAATTATAGTCACGGCAACATAAAAGTAATCAATGTAGATACCAACTTGGGTCAAATCCTTTTCAGATTCCTTGATTTTTACATGACATCCTGTGTCCCAGGATCCCTCATGGGGTGCTACACTACGATTATTTCTTACATGACCTAAGCCTCCTGCTGGCTGGGACAGTTTCTTGGCCTTTACTGAGTGGCCTTAATAATCATTTGAGCAGTACTAGACAAGTACTCTGTAGAAAGCGGGGCCTCCTCTGCTGTTTTCTTTGTGACTAGGCCCTGGTTATTGGTTCAGGGACAATCACAGACTCTGCGGGTGACTCTTACATCAGAGCATTCCAAGAATGTATGTGTTGATCTTGACCCCTGGCTGGGTCAGTGTTTGCAGGCTTCATCCATTGTAAAGTTAGCTTTTCTTTCTTTCTGAGCCCTCACTATTTAGAGTCCTCGCAGGAGAAAGAGGACTTAAACATCATTTCTTTGAGGCAGAGAATCTGTATCAACTAAAGGAGTTTTTAAGCAAAATTTGTTCCTTGCCCCCTGGTTTATTTATTTAACAAATAGTGCATTTATATGCTGTGGAGTCTTAAATACTAATTTCATGTTTTAGGTTATAATCCAAAGATGATGTCATTTGTTTTCTCTCACATTTCAGGCTCAGCGGCTGGGAGCTCCTGCAGTGGGCCCCTTTGTCTCTTTGACACTTCAGTGTTGCTTTTGCTCCTGTTTTGTTTTAGTTCTTTCCTACTGTCTGTCTTCAGAGGATGTTCTGATTAATCTTGTGTGTTTCTACCTTTGTTCTAGATCCATCCACATGTTTGAAACCAACATCTGGGCAGTAGACTGCAATTTTGACAATTTCGAGGCAGAAGCTTGCTCTCCTTCTCCTGGTGGGTTTCAGGGTTCCATTCTTCCTCTTTCTACAGCACAGGTACCAAGCTTGCCCCTCATCCTTTGGGTGAGCCACACCCCTTTCCTCTCTTACTTTGTCACTGTAAGCAATTTTTCAAAGCCAGAACAACATTAGAAAGAACCTCCAGCAAAAGAAGGCCTCAGGAGATTCTGTCTCTTGGAAACAGAAAAATCTTACTTCTGCCTATCCTCTGGCAGGGGAGTCTGGGCTGAGGCTTTTGGTTGTAGCTCTTGGGGGGCATGGCTGTTTTCATAGTAACAGAAAATGTAGCTCAAAATAAACAGTAGTTTAATAAAACAATAGCTTGTAAAGCTCAACTCAAAACCACAAGGAAGATGTAGTCAGTTCAGTGGGCTAACAAAGCTATCCCAAGGTCCTTCCAACTTCCTGCTGTGCTATCTCAGTGCCTTACCATATGACTGCACACCCTCCTGACGGCTTGTCAGCCAACTCCGGGCTAGGCACAAATCTAGGTACAGACAAGCCTAGGGGCTAAGATAAACAAATTTCTAGGAACCTCTAGCAGACCTTTTTTTTTTTTTTTAAGAGTTCTCAGTCCCAGATGAATCGTATGCTCACCCCTAAATCATTCATCGATAAATTAAATGGTTTCAACTAAAAGGACTATATCCTCTCCCTCAGAGGTGTATCAAGTAAGACTGTGATTCTCTTCAAAGGGAGGAAAGAGAAAGTGGTTGTGGGGTTAGCATGAAGGGGGTCTAGTCAAGCTGGGATGTACTAAGACATTCCCTTATAGTTCAGGTCTAGTTTCCTGGCTGAGGAGATCGCTCAGCCAGGAAAGTTCTTGCTATGAATTCATGAGGACCTGACCAGGATCCCCAGAATCTATGGGAGAAAGCATGGCGTGGCTGTACACTCTCACAAGATCAGTGCTAGAGAGATGGAGACACATATCCTTGGCCCAATCACCAAGCCCCAAGCCAGCAAGAGGGCCTGAACCTTGGGAATGACACTCAAAGTTGACCTCTGGCTTTTACATGCGCATGTATGTTTGCAAATGCACACACACAAACATCTAAGGTTGAGTTTTCTCATGTTGTGCACAATACATTCTTAAAATATTTGTTTTGTGGTGACAGGGTCTCATGTAGCTTGGGTTGGTTTCAAACTCCCTGTGTAGCTGAGGATAAATTTAAATTCCTGATAGTCCCTCTACCTCCCAAGTACAGGCATGACAGCTGGAACACACCATGCCCAGCTCCTTTTCAGAACCTTTACATATTTTCTCTAGGGTGGGGCCTCTGAAGAGCCTGAGGAAGGCTTACATAAAGGGAGTTTATTTTGGGATCAACTCATGGAGCAGAGTGGGCGGAGCAGGGAAACAGAACAGGGAGAGGGCCAGAGAAAGTACTATTGGTAACCAATGTTCTGTCAGTCCCTAAGAGACATGTTGAGGAGTCTGTTGAAATCACCTTGGCATTTACCACTCTAAGACTAAAAGGAAGAAACACTAATTTATCAGCCTCAGTACACCAAAGAAATGTGGCCCCATGGTATTAGTTTACCCACCCCCACCACCTCCAGGCTGGATAATTGTGAGTTCTGTTCAGGTTCTCACACTTCAGCATCAGTGAGGCCTGGGGCAGGAAGCTGGACACCCTCTATGGGCTAAGGCCAAGGGCTGATAAATTATACCTCTAAGCAGCTGACCAAAGCTTGTCTGGAGCTAGCTGTCACTCCAGTGATTGTCTAAGGAGTGAGGCTGAGAGGACGTGAAGAATGGGCGTGAAATAAGTGCCTAGTCCGCAGCTCCATCCCAATTATAAACATTCACCATCTGGAGAAATACTTAATCCAAGTCTGAAACAGATGGTGAGCTCTTCCAGGACAGGGGGATCTCATGTCTGGACATTGTTGCTCATGATTTGAATGTGAATGTGTCCCACAGGCTTACGTGTTCAATGCCAGGTCCCCAGAGGTCAGTGCTATCTTGGGAGGTGGTAGAAACTTTGGGGAACATATCCTAGGGAAGGAAGAAGGTCACTGGGGGCATGCCTTTGAAGGTTATACCTAGTCTCCAATCTCTCGCTTGCTTCTCATCCATCCACAAACCTTTACCCCTGGCATGTTCTTTTGTTCAATTGTAGGAGGTCAGGAAGGCATGAACTGAAGCCCTTTGAAACCATGAACAAGATAAATCTTTCTTCCTTAAGCGATTTTTGTCAGGTGCTTGGTCACGGTGGCAATAAAACAGATAATTATGTTCTTGTTCCTAGCCCAGCCCTGGTATAGTATACACACTGAAGATGTCTTGGGTGAATAGATGGATTTTTTAAAAAAAATGAAGAAAAAAGAGAATCTAATTACCAGAGACATCATTTCAAAGAGAAAGTGTTCAATAATACCTACCCACAAACCCATCCAACTGCCCCAGGCTAAAGTCACATGGGATTCCCGGTGGTTCCTGAAACCCTTGAGAGCGTGGGCTAGGGATGGCCAAGGCCTCACCTCGGAGACCTACTACTCATGCTCAGTTTGGAGTTTATCTGTTGGAAATCACCCCTTCCTGCCTCACTCCAGCAGGATTCTCTGTGGCTGTGCAGAATCTACAAAAGCCCACATTCAAATACTTTCCTTAGGAACTGACTTTGCGGTAGAACAAGATCAGCATTCAGGAAGCATTCAGGGATTCACCTCTTGGGAAACCTAGGCGATGTTAAAAGTCAGTTCCTAATACTTGTGAATGCTGAACCATTAAGAGTGACTAACCATCTGCTTTCTTCATAAATAATTTAAACTATAAAGGAAGATGTCCTATGGTTTTTTTTGCTGTTGATTAGTAAGGATTCCATAATCTCTTGCTTTCATCTTGATGGAACCCTATGTGATTAGTCACGTTCCCATTCCGCACAGTTAAGGGCATCTTTAGGAAAGAATATATTTTAATAACCATTGTGAAGGCCCTGTTAATACAATCATCCTAAAATGACATTTCCCATCATTTAAGATTTGTCTATTGATGACATTGGTTATCATAAGAGATAGTAGAGACTTTGAATCCCAGAAGAGTTCTAAGGGATGATAAATTGGAGGGTTTTCACAATTTAGTTCAGGAGATCTTTATAGAAACAAGAAGTTATTAATAACATAGGCCCACTTGCTAATGACCACATTTTCTTTGAACTGCCCTAATGAGAATCACCTAGCAGAAATGATGTCTGCAGACCTGTGAAGACTTCCTGCAGGAGTCACTGAAGATCTAGGTCTGGGAGACTAGAAGTCGGTGCCCCTTGTTCATGGCAAAGCAGCCTCACATCTGGTATTCAGGTCCTTGAGATCTCTCAGGTAATATGAACCTCTTCCTGCTCTATCCCAGTGGCACAATGTTCCTGGGTGAATTTTGTTTGGTTTGCCTGCTATTACATTTTAAAGTAAGTTAGTTTCCATTGCTTCAGAATCAGGACTTTCATCTACATTTTCTAACAGTTGGCTTCTTTGAGATCTCGTACTCCAGGGTCCTACACTGAGACTTGAGTGGAACTCAATAATGGCTGCCCCTGGGAAGCAGGTGGCCAATCCAGCCCTGCAGAAGGATCCCAGCAAGTGTATAGCTGCATCATGCCCAGCGAACTCCACACGTGGAATCCCTGTCTGTTGCCTAGAGCCACCAAGGTCTTTGCACACTGGTAGAGATCCAAGGGCACTTGGCATCCTTCTCACTGCCTCTCTGGACCCTGAAAATGCTGTGCCCAGGATCTCAGAATTACAGAAGGAAAAAGGAAAAAATAGTTGTCAGATTATAGTGTGGAAACAAGATACCAACATCAGATCTGTAGCTCACCTGAAGACCTTGCAGGAAGGAGTCCACCAGCCAGTGCCAGTGAAGACTCACCTGTCAGCTTTGACAGTGATTTAGCACTAAACTTATCTCATTTATAGGAAAACCAATTAGAAAACTTAAAATTTACTCATTGATTCCACATATTAATTTTGCATCATTATATGCTAGACCATAATTTAGGCATTGCCTTGTTCAAGCAATGGTTTAAATTCAATAGCACTGGGGATTATCAGATAAACAGGGGTTTATAAGCTGGGCAGTGGTGGCGCACGCCTTTAATCCCAGCACTTGGGAGGCAGAGGCAGGTGGATTTCTGAGGTCGAGGCCAGCCTGGTCTACAGAGTGAGTTTCAGGACAGCCAGGGCTATACAGAGAAACCCTGTCTTGAAAAACCAAAAAAAAAAAAAGGGGGGGGGGAGTGTTATAAAGCAATGAAAACATTCCATTTGGTGCACATATGAACTATTTCTGATATTTTCTGAGAACATAACAGTTAAGGGAAATAGGAATACACAGCAGGGCGGGATTGCACACACTTTAGTCCCGGGTGGACCTCTGTGAGGTCAAGACTGGTTCTAGGCCAGCCAAGGCTACATAGTGAAACTCAGTCTATAAATAAGAACAAAAGCCAAAACAAGGTCTATATACACACAAATACTTAAAATATCATAGCAGGCATCACATAACACATTAATGTGCTTCACAAATATGCATTTATTTATACATATATAGTACACTTTTTATAATATATGTTCATTTATATAAAGATTTCAGGATCTATCCACTGAGATGCCAAATGTTGGTTCTCTGTGTCTGCTATAATGGTGTCTGATCTTATGTTTTCTTCTAATCCTCTGTATTTTGGGTCTATCATTCTTCTACAAGAAACCTAAGACTCTATGTTATCTTTCAATAAAATTATTTATAAAAGTTGTACGTGCTTTAAAAATGTTCCAAAGTACTGAAGCTAAAGGAGGTAGTGACCTCAAAAGAAAACCTTCTGGATTCGGATAATTTCCTACCATTTGGTTACCTATTGAGGGCAAGTTTGTTTCTTGGGAGTAGGTAGTAGGGCCTGGCCTAAGATGCAGGGGTCTGGAGGACAATCAGAGACAGGCAGAAACTGCTTTGGTACTAGAAGAAAGTCTACATGGCTGATGGATCTTGTCTTCAGATCATCACAACAAAGGACAAAGGAAGTCATTCAACACCACTCTTGGCCCCATTGGTGGGGAGATGGCTCAGGTAGGAAAGTGCTTGGTTCACAAGCACAAGGACCCAAGTTGGAGCCTCAGCATCCACTAAAGGAACAGGGTGCAATGACATGTACCTGTAGTCCCAGCTCCAGAAGGACAGAAACAGGAGGATCCAAAGTCTAGGATCAGTGAGCTTTAGGTCAGTGAGTGTGCTGACTAGTTTCATGTCAGCTTGATACAAGTTAGAGTCATTTTGGGAGAGGGAACCTCAGTTGAGAAAATGATCTCATAGATTGATCTGTGGTAAAGTCTGTGGTGAGTTTTCTTGATTGATGATAGATGTGGGAGGACCCAGCTCATCATGGGTGGTGCCATCCCTGGGCTGGTGGTCCTGGGTTCTATAAGAAAGCAGGCAGAGCAAGCCATGAGGAGCAAGCCAGTAAGCAGCACTCCTCCGTGGCCTCTGTATCAGCTCCTGCCTCTAGGTCCCTGTTCTGCTTGAGTTCCTGTCCTGCCTTTCCTTAGTGGTAGACTGTGATATGGAGTTGTAAGCTGGACCAAACATGTTCTTTACATGTTGCTTTTGGTCATAGTGCTTTATCATAGTGATAGCAATCTCAGCTAAGACAGTTAGAGACACTGTCTCAAAAATATAAGGTAGAGGGTGACTGAGGAAGACATCTGGCCTTATGTTGACCTCTGGCTTCTACATGTATGGTACACACATGTAGAAAATGTGTAAAGCACATTTGGCCACAAGGAGGTCTTGCACAGGAAAGTGAGCTGTGCCCCTGTGGAAAGCGCTGGGACTAGAAGAAGAAATTAACCAGTTAGTTAGTGAATCTCTAATATGCCAAGTACTTCAAGTGTGCGATATTTTATACATCACAGTGAGGAAACAGAGAAACTGAGCACTGACTCCTTCCTTGTAGTCATGATGTATTCCAGTCATCCTGAACATCACCAAGGTCATATGACTAGAACAAGAAAGAGTTGAGTGCAGATCTAAGTTTTCTGATTTCAATACAGCACTTGAAGCACCATTTTAAGAATCTGGAGGAGTTTGGAGCATGAAGAGAGGATACCTTTGTTTTGTTTTGGTGTCATGTAGCCAAGGCTAGCCTTAAATTCACTATGTGGTAGAAGACAACCTTGAGCTCCTTCTGCCTCCACCTCCCAAGGGCTAGGATTACAGAGCTGTACCACCATGCCCTGCCTTTTTAGGAATCCTGAGCTGGAATTATGATAGAGTATTGTCTTCTGTGAGATGGACTCTGCTCATTTGTCTAGGGGCAGAGCATCTTGAGGGATCTGGGACATATGAGCACAAATGACATTTTCACCAAAATTCAGGGAAGCCATGGCTGCTCCATGTCCACACATCAGTTGGCTCCAGTTTAAACAATATGCTGCATGCAGTACAAGGAGAGCAAATAACTGATACCTTTTGCACCTACAAAGCAACTGGAATTGGAGGTGAGAAGGGAGGACACAGATTGTTCTCCAGGGTCAATTTCTTTGTGCTATCCTGTGACTCTCAGCACTAGTAGAGATGACTTTGGCACCATAGTAATGTTGGTCTAGGTCAAGGAACATGTGCTTGGTGCAGGAGGGCCAGTGTTTCAGGCATGGTCCTCTCCTCTAGTAGAGTATCTTAGCAGGGGAGATGAGACACAGCCAGCAAAAGAGGACGTGGAAATTCATGGAATAAGGACAGAGGAGTTCAGAGAAGACACACTGTTTGCTGCTGTTCTTTTCTGGAGTACATGCCCATAAACCTGGCTCTGTAGGCTGCTGGAGGCCTGGAAATAGACAATCAGTGCCTAAAATAAGACTTTTGACTTGTAATACCTGACTTGTAATCAAGTATATCATGAAATTAAACAAGACTACATAATGTTATAACCCAGTACTGCTCTTTAATTTTGTTTTCAGGTGAGCATCTGTGCCTCTTAGGTTTGTTTGCTTGTTTGTTTTTTGTCAACTTGACATAAGCTACAGTTATCTAGGAACATGGAACCTCAGATAAAAAAACACCTCCATCTGATTGGCCTGTAGGCAAGTCTGTAGGAGATGTTCTTGATTAATGATTAATCAAGAGTGGTGCCACCCCTTGGTTGGTGGTCCTAGGGTAATAAAAAGGTAGCTGAGCAAGCCAGGGGGAGCAAGCCACTAGGCAGTGTTCCTTCATAGACTTTGGTTCTGCTTCAGTTCCTGACTCCAAGTTCCTGCCCTGACTTCCTTCATGATAGACTGGAAGCTATGATATGAAATAGTCCCTTTCTTCTATCTTCAAGTTGTCCTGGAATGTATCACAGCAATAGGAAACAGGTGAAGACAGCAACCCTCACCACTTTACCTCCCTATCCATTCATCCCATTATGAATACACTGAGTTAGTTGCTAAGAATCTGAACAGTAGGGAGGAAGGGCCCTGCCTTCAGAGGACATTCTGTAGAGAACAGCATTCCTCTCTGGATCCATCTGGCCATTGCACTGGACTATTTAATGTCTCTGATACAGAATGATAAGTTCACTAAAAGGATTCTACATCCTAAGGGTGCACAGCATCATTAGTCCCCAAATATTAGTGTGAGTGCACGGACCCTTGGTTCTCACTAATGTGCAGATATGACTCAGATCTGTGGGGTCTAAGATCCCACAGTCCTACTTTGCTCCCAGGTGATGCTGAGGCTATTGGTCCTCAGACCTTCCTAGAAAAGGCAAGTCCTTCAGAGTCTGGACTTTTGATCTCCAGTCTTTTCTTTTCAATTCCAGGGTTAACCAGCCTCCAGTTATTTTTTCTTCTACTTTGGGGACACAGCTTCCAAGAGGTGCTTCAGCCTGTAGCTCATCTATCTCCAGTCTTCTCCACACTTCCTTTCCCAAAGCTGAGAGATTAAGTCTAGACTTTTATCTCAGACATACTTCAGTTATCTCTCAAGAAAGGCACAATGTGGCTTCAGAAATGCACAGAGTTGGGAACACTTCAGAGTGAGGAGAAGGATCCAGAGCTCATCTTCCCAAACCGCCAGGTCGTGTCAGGAATCCATCATGGTCAAGCTCACCGTGTTATGCAGATCCTCTGGGGCACCTGCAATGAATTCTGATGCCTAAAAGCTGCAGAGTCCCTAAAAGCTGCTGACTGATTGAGAATAAATTACCAGCCTTCCATTTAAAAGGTTCCAGGAGGAAAGCAGGAACAAGTGCTAGCTATGTTTATATGACTTGTAGTGTTTCATGATCATGACCATTCTCAATTGTTTTCTGGTAATGTCTTTTTAATTGTTCTGTATTTTATTTGTTTGTGTGTGTTACACATTTGTGCACATACATGTATGTGTGTATATGTGGAATCCAAAGACTGATGTCTGGTGTCTATCTCTCTGTACCTTCTGTTTCGCTGGCTGCTTGTGTCCACTTCTCTGATGCTGGGCTCACAGATGTTTATCACCCTGCCTAGGTTTTCTGTGGTATGCCAGGAACTGAAGTCTCCATTCTATGTGACAAGCTCTCCTCTGACTGAGCCATCACCTTATCTCGTTTCCTATTTCCAAGTGGTGCCTGTCTCTTGATGACACAGTTTTAATCATGCTTTCTCAGAGAGTAAGAATTCATTTCTAAGACCCATGAATCCTTGAGAAGAATCACTGTTCCCACTGTTTGATGTTGCTACACACTGTAGCTTTTATTGAGATATAATTTTTACATCTCTTCCCTAAGATTTCTGCACATACCAACATGAATGTCATATGACATTGCTTAGGTGGTCTGGATGAGTATGCAGTTCTATTTATTTACAAAAGACCTAAGACTGGATTTTTGTTTGTTTCTTTCTTTCAGGGATACTCAAGAGTTCCAATATCTGTCTTAATCACAAAATCCTTGGAACCATGCCGCTCTCCGAAATGCTTACAGATGCATCTCCTGGATCAAAGCAACTGCTTTTCTAATATTTGGTGTTCCTTTGGCATGGCCACAAGATTGTTCAGGGCATCATATTTCATGGTGAAGATAAAAAGGAACTATCACAAAGGTAAAATATTATCACAAGTTTTTATTTTTTAAATTACATTTGGATGGAATACTATAAAGTTCGCATGAGGACAGAAAAATCCCTTCCTTAAATAGGGCCATGCAAGTCAACGCTATAGAGTCCTTTATATACAATGCCAGATGGAAAGATGTGCTTGGCTAGGGCACACTAGGCTAGGCTGTGAATCACCAGTGCCTCTCTAAACCTATTACGGAATGTGTATATGATACAAACCATAAAGGGCTGCATTTTAAACTCTGAGTCATGGAGCAAAGCTTGTGGCTTCTAGGGGAGGATCAGGAATAAGGATGACATCTGGCTTGGGCCCAGAGAACTTGTAACCAAAGAGAAACCTCCATTTCCTGGGAAAGAGTGGGATGCACAGCCCTTCTGATGCAGCATTAAGGAGAATTATGTAACCTGGCCATGGCTGTGACTCTGGAGATTTGTGTGTCCTCCCACCCACCCCCAGACTTTTGGTGTAAATATTTTAAGTTCTCCCTAACATTGGAGTTAGAACTGACTTTCCTGGAATGAAATTCTAAAATAAATTGACAGCCAAATACTCTGTGGACTTTCTAAACGCCAACAGGTTTGTTACTATTATATAATGCAGTAGTTCTGTTTTGATTTATTTCAAACAAACTCTCTTTTCACAATATTACTGTTTCCAAAATTTCTGCATTCCCTGCACCATGGGGTTCTAGTTCTTGGTCAAGGAGAATGGTACAAAGAACATACCAAGAATATTCTGCTATTTCTTTCAGTGTGAAGTCTTCCCACTAGGAAGGGTTGGAGTATTTTTGTCATTATGAGTTGTTTTTCTACCCCTCTGTCACTCCAGTTTCTTAAATCAGTTCTCTGTATATATACCCTCTCTCTCTCTAATGACTATGGTCTTTGATGGTATCAGAAGTGCCCAAGGGCTGGAATACAATCTCAGAAGTTCTTATCAGAACTTTGTTCAAAGAGAAAGCCACAGGCTTATGCTCCACATGTGTACCCTGACTGCTGTCGGTGATAATCCAGGGATAGTTGTTTTATATAATAATATGGTATCTCTGTCATCTCCTCCTCTTCCACAGAGCTGGAGACAGATCCCGAAGCCTTGCTAAAGCTGGGCAAGCTCTCCAGCAGCAGGCTCCACCACCCAAGTCTTCCTTTCATCTTTTCAGGGTTATTATACCAGCCCTACCCCTGAGTTTTCACACAGCGAATTACTTATGCCTTACGATTCTAAATATGAGTCAAGTGAGTGGCCAGTGTCAGCTTAAGCAGAAAGACCTTGGAACCATTGTAGGGAATATAGAAAAAGTCGCTTCTTTTTTTTCTGGTGGACTGCCACATACAGATGGGAGATGGTTTTTTCTACAGCAAGGCAGAGAAACTCGGGCCTCAGGATCTGCTAAGAGCCTGCATCAAGATGTGTTAAAAACTGTGCTGAACTCTGGACCTGTAGCCCAGGAATTTCTATGAAATAAGTCCTTTTTTTACTTAAGAAAATTTGGGTCAGAAGTGGATTTTTGGTCATAATTTTTGCCACTAAGTATTCAAACTTCTTTATGAACTTGTCATTGATATTTATAATAAAATGTCAATATGCCATCTCAAAGAAAATACAGTGCAATAAACAGTTTAGATAGAGATTTGATTTTTCTGCAATGTACATTCTTTTATGTCTCTCTTCCATCATATAATTTGCCAGGATCAAGACATTAAGTCACTAGTGAATGGTACAGGGAGCTGATTAGAGTTCCCCATTTTAATTTATTTATTATAAAGTGTGTGTTTCTGTTCCCCCCCCCCCCCCCATGTATGTGTGTGTGTATCTATATTCCTGCTTTGTTGTCAGGGAGATTGTCAAATGAGAGAAAACAAAAATACAAGGCATAGATGATTTACCAGTTCGACAGTAAGTAAGAGTTGATTACATTTGTTTTAGTGGCCATGACACTCTTGCTGTCAGAGCAGTATTGATTGAGTGCTTTCTGTATACACAGCATAGTAGACCATTTGTAATCACAGATCATACTGGTAAACTCACCAGAGGAGGCTCAAAAGTATCTGGGCAATAATTCTTCTATCTGTATTGGTTATGATCAGAGTTTTTCCTCTTCATTATTCCATAAACAGTACTAACCAGCAACTATTTACAATGTATTAGGTAGAACAGCTGAACCAGAGATGATCAGAAGTATATCGGAGGATGTGCAGAGATTATATGCAAACATTACATTGCATCCTTCTGTATTAGGAATTTGAACACCCATGGATTTTACTATCCTGGAGGATCCTGGGACTCAATCACATGGAGACAAAGGAGGACTATACTGGGCAACAGGGTTCACATGAGCTAGCGTCTTATCCTTAAATGTACTTTGCAAGCAGTGTGTGGTGGTGAAATCGGCTCTGGGGCGGGAAATGGACTGTTACGTACAGGGCTTGCCTAATTCTATGGTATAAAAAGCTCTACCTTGGATTTTGAACAGCCACAGTTTAAACACCAGCTCTCTGGATTTCTTCACATTTAACACTCAGCTCTTAGAAGCAGGTGGAACGGACCCCAGTATATCACTAGAGGAACATGTACCAGAGAACAGCCATGCAGTTTGCCCAAATCCAGCAGTATAAACCTGGGATTGTCCAGCTCCTGAGCCCAGAGTCTGACTTCTGGGCTCCTTTCCAATCTTGGGCCAGGCTCACACTACGTCATTTGAAGAAAACACACAGCACTGCAAAGAGAGCTTACACATGTGTTGCATTAAAACAGATGTCATGTTAAAAGAAAAGTTAAATTGCGTCCATGTTGTATGTTAAGATCCATTATTAAATATGACACACACCAACCTCACTGGCAAACAGTCACCAGCGTCTCTTACCACAGAATGTTCTAAAGGTAATCTTTCCCAGAGCATGTCTGGCATCGTAAATAAAAACTGGAGAAATAGCTTAAAAACTGGAGCCCCAGTTAACAGATCTATGAGCATGGTTTGACTCCAAACCTTACAGTAATTCATATCTTGCCATGTTCCTTAATCTTACATAATCTTCACAAGGGGTTTAGGAAATTTATGTGTGTTTAGAGCCAATGAAAACCACCAAGTTATAATCACAAATTTAACATCATTGCACTGTGTATAGATAAATGCCAAGTATTCCCTTACTATCAAAAATTAAGTAAATTATAACTGATGAGAATTTCCCTTCATCCTCTCTTGCAGGCTTCACTACAAAGCCTTTTTTCTTTTTTCTTTCTTCTTTTTGGCTCACAGTGGGATATTTTGCATATATTGTTTATTATTACATTCCAAGCACAAAACCACAACAAAGCAAAACCGATGGTAATTGTAAACAGTAGATAATGATGTCTTTACAGAGCGGGGCTATCAGAGGTCACCAGATAATAGGCATGCAAGGCAAGCATAGTGAAGATTCAAAGCACCATGTGATGTATGGAATTATTGCTGAATGAAAACATCTCAAGAGTAAGGTTTCTAGAGAGTCCTATTTATACACAGTATTTGTAATAAATGCATAACAGAAAGGAAACTTTTTTTTGCAAAATCTATGCAACTGATGAGCTAGTATCCATTGTAGTCTGAGAGCTGTTTTGCTCTGTAGGAAGCAGCATTTTAGTTCTGAGGAAACTCAGTAACCCCTATATCTCCTACCAGAGGTATTGAAGAGAAAAAAATTCTCCACAGAAAAATAAGATAGAATTTTATATATTAACATTCATGCAAATCCTCAAGTTGTTATTTTTTTCTTTTTTAACAATATTGTTGTTTGAGGCAGGATCTCTTTATGTAGCTCTGGCTGTCCTGGAACTCACTTTGTAGACCAGACTGGCCTGAAAGTCACAGAAATCCACCTGCCTCTGCCTCTGGAGTACTGGGATGAAGATATGCATCACCATACCTGGTCCTGTATCTGCAAGTTTAAAACACCAGTATCATTAAGGAATTATTAAATTTCTCTAGGGATAATGACAGTGAGATATGTTTTCAGAGCATTGCTATTTGCTAGATTCAGATAATGAAATATTTATTGATAAATCAATATAGCGTCTGCAATTTCCTTTGAGATCTCTGGGAGGGGTGATTTGCAAGTACAGATGAGACAAGGCTGGCCATGTTTTTAAAGCTGGGCATGGAAGAATCTTACATATGTCTGAAACCTTCATTACAAGCGTTTACGAAAACTCACCTTAAACCCAAACTTGAAACATTTAGTGTATCTCTAAGGCTGAAGCACAGAGCATGTGAGACTTGACTCTGCTGCCCCATGGCTCACCATCTGCCCCATTCTTGATCCTCTGTCCCTGCTTATTTCCTCTTGCTGCCAGGCAGACTTAAGGGAGCTCACGAAGTTTCCTTGTTTACAACATCTCTGCATTTCTCTCCCAGCCACAGCTCTTGGAACTTTCCTTTCCATGGCGTTTGACCCTCTCTTCCCCCACTTCCCATCCCCAGCAAGCCTATGAAATGTGGCCATGGACCATGTATTTTTGTCTTCTGTTAGTGCCTGATACACTATCTAGCATACAGTAGTGGCTCAATACACTCTGGGTGAGTGAAATCAATATGGACAGCAGATAATATACAACTATTTCTATCAATTAATCTGCAACAGCGAGAATGGTGGTCTCTGGAGATTGGTTTGGGTTTAACTCTTCTAAGTAATTCACGAATACTATTTGTAGCCCAAATTAAAGTTCAATACTTGCTAATAAAAACAGAGTTTTGCTTGGAAGAAAGAAAGAAAAGAACAAGTAAGAGTTACGACGTTCCTCTGATACTCAGATGTAAGGCGACCTGACTAGGGTGGACCAGCTCTAAGCCAAAGACTCAAACCCAGTATACTCCAAAACCTCAGACTGTTCTGAGTGTTGATGCGATGCCTCACATGGGGAAGCTTACATTTAGCCTCACGAGACAACCTGCAGTCAAAATACAGGCATGCTAAAATGACTTTCAGATTTACATTTCAGGCCTGGATAAAATATTGGTGGATTTTGTATTTATACATGGATACCCTCCCTAAGCCAACCTATTAGTTATATGAGAATATCCTTAAATCAAAACCAGTGTGTCTAAGGGTTATTCAGTCTATCTGAGGAGCACACAATTCTCAGCAGACAGGATTCTGGACAATAGTGTCTGCCTTAGTGTGACAATCATAATCATGAAATTCAGAATCTAAATCCGAGTACTCTTCCACAATCAACAACAAGCAGAGAAATTAGACCACACTGAATTAAAAACTTCTGCTCAGTTAAGGACACAAGATAGAGATGGGCTGGGGTGTGGTAGAATATGTGTCTAGCAGGCCTGGATCCCTGATTTCAACTCTTCCACTGAAAATAACAGACTGTGGGGAGAAGGAGGAAGAATCATAGTGGGAAGGAAGGAAGGGGGAAGGAAGGAAATACACTGAAAATAACTTAGAGCAGAAGAAAATATTTGCAAATCATGTTCCTGCCAAGAAAACACAGAACTTCTACAACTCAAAAATCAAAGATAGGGCTGGAGAGATGGCTCAGTGGTTAAGAGCACTGACTGCTCTTCTAGAGGTCCTGAGTTCAATTCCCAGCAACTACATGGTGGTTCACAACCATCTGTAATGAGATCTGATGCCCTCTTCTGGTGTGTCTAAAGGCAGCAACAGTGTGTTTGTATACATAAAAATAAATAAATCTTTTTTAAAAAGTCAAAGACAAACAACCCAGTAAAAATGAGTGTGGAGTCTATCCTGGTGGCCTAGGATTATACTCCACTAGCCACTGGGGAAGTGAAGACAGAAAAATCTCAAGTTCAAGACCTGCCTTGCCGACTGTCTTAGTTATGGGTTTCCATTGTTTCGAAGAGACCCCGTGATTAAGTCAGATCTTATATAAAGAAAACATTTAATTGGAGCTTAGTTTCAGAGATTCAGTCCATAATCATCATGGCAGGAAGTATGGCAGCATGCAGGCAGACGTGATGTTTGAGGAGCCGAGAGTTCTACATCTTGGCCTGAAGACAGCCAGGAAAGGGGAGTAGATCTCATTTCACATTGGGTGGAGCCTGAGAATAGGATCAAAAGCCACCCCCACAATGATGTATTTCCTACAAGGCCACACCTCCTCAAATAAGGCCACACCTACTAATAGTACCATTTCCCATGGGCCAAGCATATTCAAATCACCATACCTACAGAGTACGTTCAAGCCTGACTCAGGCAACTTAGATGCTGCCTATCTCAAAATAAAAACTGTAAATGGGGTTGTGGGTATAGTTCAGTATACAGCACTTGCCTTCTACCCCCAAACATGCACACACACAGAGCATACACCCGAGTAGACCTTTTTCCCCCGAAGATCTACAAAACAAAAACAAAAAGAAAAACAAAACCTGGAAGTGAGAGGAGGTACTCAATCTCAGTACTCATTAGAGAATGCAAATCCAAGTCACAAGAAACAGTGCTCCCTCTGGAAGCAGAACAAACCAGGAAGAGAGGAGAGAGTGAACTACAAGCAGGGATGGAAATCAGTGCAACTCGGTGAAAATTTGGCAGTTTGCTACTAAGTTAAGCACAGAATAGTCATGTGACCCAGCAGTTACAATGCTAGATATATATTCAAAAGAATGGCAAACAAGAATTCAGGTGGGAACTTGTATGAAGATGATCCTGGAAACAAACATACCTCTGTCATCTTATGACTGACTGAAAGAGACATGATTTATCATGTACAGCAGGCATTGATGAAGAATTCTTAGTGAGAAATCTAGAAAACACACTAATTGAATAGAGCCAGACCCTTTCAGGTTCTCATACATGGATCAGTGGATGAAGCACTTGGCATGCATGTATGGGGGAATATGAGTTCAGATCTCCAGCACTCACATAAAAAGCTGGCTATGTGTGCTGGGTAGTTTTATGTCAACTTAACACAAGCTAGAGCCATCTGAGAGGGGAGAACCTCAATTAAGAAAATGCCTCCATAAGATCAGGCTGTAGGCAAGCCTGTAGGGCATTTTCTTAATTAGTAATTGCTGGGGGGAGGGTCCAGCCCATTGTGGGTGGTGCCATTCCTGGGGCTGGCCATCGATCATTGATTCCATAAGAAAGCAGGCTGAGCAAGCCATGGGGAGCAAGCCAGTAAGCAGCACTCCTCCATGGTCTCTGCATCAGCTCCTGCATCCAGGTTCCTGTCCTGTTTGAGTTCCTAACCTGGCATAATTCAGGACTTGCTGAATTGGACTTGGTCATGGTCTCTCATTGCAGCACTAGAATCTGTAACTAAGACAGCAGGTGTAGTGGTCTGCTGTAATGTCAGTGTGTGTGAGATGAGGATGTGATCTCCCGGGGAAGCTAGTGAGAAGTCAGATGATCTTGATTGGTAATAGTTATGTTCAGGGAGAGACACCCAGCCCTGTCCTGAAGTAAAGTGAAGAGCAATTGAGGAAGACATCTAACATCAACCTCCGTCTTGCACACAGACACACAGACACACAGACACACACAGACACACAGACGCACGCACGCACGCACGCACACCACCACCACCACCACCATCACCACCAACCACACGTGTACTACCACACGTGAATACACAAACAAACAAACAAACAAACAAAAAACCAATCCAGAATAAGCACATTGATAGATAGTTAAAGTAGGTTTGTGCTCATCAGGACTGGAAGGAGACAGGTTAATAAAGAGGACTAAAGGCTCAATGGGTATAGTGTTGTCTTTCATAGTTACTAAATGTTGTGGAACTAGACAGTAAAGATGGCTGTACAACATTGCGACTATACCAAATGTCACTGAATTTGTACTTCAGAGTTGTTAATATTATGAATTAGATGCTGTATTTATTTTTCCAAAAGAAATGAAAATTTCTGAAATCAACTTTCAGAGTCTATTTGAAGCATCTGGTACGGGTCCTAGAAGCATGCTGAGTGCCTGGTGATTGGTTTGAGTGTCTTGAGTACACATTTTGAGAGGCATTAACATTGTATTTAAGTTCCTTCCATAGTAACCCCCTTCACCCCCGACAGCACATAGTCCAGCAAGGAGAATGTGTAAGAGGCATCGCCGGTACCCTCCAGAGCTCCTGCTTCTTAGCTTGCAAAGCTGCTAAGGACTTTAAATGACATTTCTGCAGGGCCTGGTTACATAAGCATGCTTTCAGTCTCTCCACTCAAAACTCTTCCCACGCAACACCTGACATCACAGTCCTGTTCCCTGGTCAAGGTTAATCTCTCCCCGCGCCCTTTCTTCTCATTCGTTTTCAGCATTTCTTTCTTTTTTTCTTTTTTTCCTTTTTTATTGCTTTTTTTCTTCGCAGCCAAAAACCAGGCACACGTTTCCGCCTCTTAATAATGGGCTCCCCTGGCCTCCAGGATCACCGAGAGAACAATTCCCTTCTGTCTTTCCCTTCCACCCTCTCCCTTTGTTCGTTCATCAGGGCCCCTCTTTGAGACTTTCATCCATTTCACTGAGGGGGAAGTGAGCTGTATGAGCTTCCCGTCTTCTCCTGCCTCCTCAGACCACGCTCACTGAATCTGTGTGGAACCAAAATAGCAGCTGGGTGACTGGGAACGCTCCCACGGCAGAGGAAGCTAAGGCAGCAAATCCAGGTCTAGTGGTCTTGACTCACCGAAGATCTAAGTGTGTAACAAACTTAAGACAGTCATCCTGACTCAGAGTTCTGCTCCATTTAGAGGCAAATTTGATAGGAAGCGACCGGAAATATGCCCAGGAATCCTCAGAAACCTGTGATCCAAGACACCTTACACACCACTACTGACCTTAGAATGGTTTTGCTTGAAGAAGTTTTTTTCCTTTTAAGTAGAGAGGTATTTTGATATAAATAGGCAAAAAACAAAACAAACACCCCCAAACAAACAAATAAACAAAAAACCCAACCCAAAACAACAACACCCCCTCCCACGCCCCCAACCCTCAATCTCCTCCACCAAAACCAAACCAGCATGAACAGTCTCATCAGGTAACTTTTACCTGATACATTGCTGACAGGGTAGGAGGGCGAGAACTGTGTTTACAAACTTCCTCTTTCATTTTTGTTCCAGTAAAAACTCTTGTCATTTTCTTTGACAAGACATTTCAGAACAATATACACAGTAAGGTATGTGTTTTCATTTTGAGATAAATTTTCTTGAATTTTTATTGATGGTAAAATAATTGTTTGACTTATTTACTCACAGAATTTATTCCTGACTGGTGACCTCCCTCCCCTATGTGACTGAGAGTTAAGTGCTGTGGACATTTGCACCCTTTGGTTTAGAGAAAGGGAAAAGCTAGTTTACATCATCTCATTTGAATGCTCTCCTTTCAGGGAAGCCTCACTCAGAACCAGGCCTCATGCTGTGCTGGGCAATGGAGACTCCAAGATAGAACAGAGATTCCTACACAGCAGCGTTTCAATCCTACAGTACATTGTTCTATGTGTCTAAAGGTCTCACCCTACCCAGCCGCAAAGCCCAATTCATAAGGGAAGGTGAAGCCTAGTTCAATATGATAATATCCCCAAATGTAAATGGATCCCTTCTGTTGGCCAGACTGCTGACTGTGGAGTCCCAGATTGGGTGGGTGGTCCATCCCACTTGGGGGGTGGGGGGGAGGATAAGCTGCAGCCCATCTCAGCCTGTGCTCCTTCTTCCCTCCCCTGGCTATTCTTCCCTCTCCTGTCTACCGCCTGCCCTCAGCCTCCCTCCTGATGCTCTAGACTTTTATCCTGCCTTCTGAACACCAGAGTTGAAGCTAGACTTTTAAGAAAATTCCCACTAAGAACAAAACAAAATACCATCTACTGCTATTGAGACTTATGAAGAACCCTGGGTGAGACAGCTGTAATTGGAAGGCTCTAGACATTCTTTGAGGCAAGCCAGCGCACAAAGTGTGTCTTCTGCCGCAGGGTTCCAAGGGAATAGTTTTCTTTCTACTCACTGCAACAGCTGGTCAGGAATTTCCCTATTTGTTAGAGTGAAAGAATTTGGCAAGAAAAATCCTGAATCTTTTCCCTTTACCCCACTAAGTCAGCTGTATCTCTGGACAGGTAAAAGCAAAGGAGTCAGACAGTTTATTCATTTACAAATGATTCAGGGAACTGAAATTTTCTTTCTGAAGTTCCTACCCCTAGGCAGGGAGTTTTGTTAGAGAAACAACAACAGAAGAGTTAACTGGCCTGCATCTCCATGCCTTTGCTCTCCCAAGATGATCACATTTCATTCTGGAACGCAAGACTGCCTAAGGAGACCAGATTGGTTCTGTAGGTGGTATGTGCCCCACCCACTCACACCCTAGAGTTCTTAACCATGGCTGTTTTCCTCAAGTGTTAACTGTTCTTTCTTTCATCCAACTAATGGTTTATTGAGTGTTCTTCATGCTGGGTATTATGCAGGTGACGAGAATCGTAGTGAGAATCGTAGTGAGAAAATTATAGTGGGCAAAGACTCAGAGACAAAACCTTAGTCAATGGGTGGTACAAGCGAGGGACTACGGGGAGGCCAGCCAATGGAGACACAGTACTACAGCTGCCCCAAACCCAGGACTCATAGACTGGCCCAGTGGCAGCCATGTTCGAGAGCCAAAGGATGAGCTAGAAGATGGCAAATGGAAGGAGAAGTCCCGACAGAGGGAGCAGCATCGGCAAGACCCAGTGCCAAGAGTGGCTTACTGTTAGAGAAGGAAAGAACAGAGCAAAGACAGGTCAGAGATGTGGGGGTGCGGGGACAGGGTGTGAGGAGGGAGAAAGAAAGAGGGAGAGGGAGAGAAGGAGTAAGTAATAGGGAGGGGAAAGGGAACAGGAGAGAGTAAGAGAAGGGGAGGGAAGGGGGGGCAGGAAGGACAGAAGACAGAAAGATCCAGGTATAAATGTCAATTTTGTATGGCCAGGTACAACTCCAATAGCAATGAACATTCAAAAATTAAGAAAACAATTTCATTTAAAACAGCATCATAAAGGAACAAAACACTCACCGGGAGCGAATTTAACCCAAGAAATTCAAGTCTAGGATGTTGGAAACGACAGGACACCATCGAGAGAAATATCTAAATGAAACAGCTGGTGTTTGTGAACTAGGAGCTTTAAGATGTGTTATTCTGAGACCATGTATTCAACCACCTCTACCAACATCCCAAATGAATTCTTTGCAAAAATTGACAAGTTGACCCCCCAGATACACATGGAAACCCACAGGATTTAGCCAAGACAGTATAAGAAATGAAAAATGAAGAAGACACACTTTCCAACTTTAGAACTTAGCACGAAGCTGCAGGAATCAAGGCACTGTGCTCCAGGTAGATGAACAGATCAAGGAGACAGCACTGACAGTCCAGGAGGAGTTAGGGCCTCTCTAATTCATAAAGAAGTTTATGACAAGGGTGCTGAGACAGTGAGAGAATAGGTTTCCAGTAACTGTGCCAGCACACCTGGGTATCCACATGCGAGAGGCTGAAGCTGCACCTTTCCCTCACACCATAATCAAGAATCATCTCCAACTACAAAGAGCTAGTTTAAGTGCAATAGCCAAGGCTTTCAGAAGAGAAATGCTTGACCTTGGGTCGGGCAATGGCTTCTAAGCTATGACAAGAGGACGGAAACAGAAAACCAGAGCATCATCAGGACTCCGTGCTTCAAAGCACACAGTCAAAAGTGAAAAACAAAACAGAGGGGGGGGAACCCCAAAATTCCGTAGAACAAGAGAGGATATTATCAGACTGGAAGACAGCCCAGAGACAAAGCTAGAGCACAGATTAAATATAAAAATTAAAGAAAAAAATAAGAAAACATGCAAAGCTCACAAGCAGAAACTTTGCTCTTTGCAAAAGTTAACACAAAGTGGATCCTCAACCCAAAATGAAAAGGCCATAAGTATAAGACTCCAGAATGATAACAGAAAGCTAAATGATCTTGACTGTGACAATGCCTTTTTAGGTTCAATATCAAAGGCACCGTCTGAGAAAGAAGTAGTTGGTATCCTGGATTCCACAGAGATTAACACTTCTGCTCTGTAAAACACACTGTCAAAGGAGAAGACAAGCCACAGACTGGAAGAAAGTATTTACAGAAGACGTCTCCATATCTGATACATGATTTACCCAGAATATACCATGAACTCTTACAACATAGCAATAAGAAGTGAACAGCCTGGTTTAAAAAGTGGTCAAAGAGCTGAGTCAGACATCTCAGCCTGTGAAGATATAAATGGTAGATAAAAGATATTTGATCTCATGCCGCAGAGGAACTGTCAATTAAAGCAACAGTGATACCCCACTGAAGACACAGATGGCCAAGATCCAACATGACAGAAAATGCTGATGAGGCTGTGAAGCCCTGGGAACTCTCAGGACTGAGGGTTGGACATGAGGTAGGTGGGGTAGGGCACCTGGGGACCGTGGGCAGGACAGTGCAAAATGCTGCAGCCACTTTGGAAGCCCGTTTGATGACCTTTTACAAAAGCAAACACAGTCTTATCATACACCCAGCAAGCACAGTCCCTGATATTCATCCAAATGAACTGAAAACACGTCTGCATAAAAACTTGAGCAAAGCCAGGTGGTGATGGCACATGCCTTTAGTCTCAGCACTCGGGAGGCAGAGGCAGGTAGATCTCTGAGGCCAGACTGGTCTACAGAGTGAGTTTAGGGCAGCCAGAACTACACAGAGAAACCTTGGCTAAACAAAACAAAACAAAACAAAAACAATCAACCCCTCTCCACACAAAACCCAAAACAAAACAAAAATTTGAACAATATTTTTTTAGCAGAGGTACCTTCCAGTAGGTGAGTAGACAAACTGCACATTCACACTAGGATATCATCCAGCACTAATAATAAATGAACTACTGACACACAAAAAGACACAGAGGGAATTTAATTGCACATTTCTAAGTGAAAGAAATCAATCTGAACATGGTAGGTACTATATGTGGGAAGTTCAAACTACAGAAACGGAAGAAAGATCAGAGAAAGGGGAAAAGAGGGGTGGACAGGTAGAAATGGGGCTTTTAGGGCAGTGAAATACTGTGTTTGGTGCAATGAGAACTGATACTTGTCATTCCATGCTTGGGGACTTTTGATAATAGCCTCTCAGTGTAGGCTCTCTGGTTCTAATAAATGTCTCACTGTTTTGGAGGTGGTTGGTAGTAGGGTAACCGAGCATCTGTGGACACATGGGAAATATATACCGCCTCTCAATTTTGCTGTGAACTTAAAGTTGTTCTCAAAACTAGCCTATTTTAAGACAAAACTTGCCCAGCACAATAAACCATTATTTATATCATAACAGCATGTACAGTATTCTCCCCAGAGTTTCTAGGTCAGTTTATGAATGAGCAAAGTTATAAAGTAAAATACTTTTTCTAAACACTTAAAAAATATGGACCAAAGGGGCTCAGAAGGTGATTCAATGGCTAAATGTGCCTACCATGCAAACATGAGGACCTGAGTTCAAATCCCCAGAGCCCTTGTAAATCTGGGTACTTCGTGTGCATTGTAATTCCAGTGCTCCACAGTGAGAAAATTTTGTGATGCTCCTGAGCAGCTCATCTACTGTATATAATAGTGACCAATAAAAAGACCGTATCTCAAAGGAGATAGGTCAATACCTAAGGTGGTCCTCTGACTGCCACACGAAAGTCCCCCACACATACATACACAGAAACGATTGACTACATAAAAAGATGAAGCATTTGAGTACACCTTTCTCCAGATGAGATATGCAAAAGCCCAGTGTGTACATCATATGGTGCCCAGTGCCATCCATGCTGATGGAAATACAAATCGAAACCACAATGAGCTACCTATCATTCTGCATCCATCGGATTGCTGGAAATCGAAAGCCAGAGAATTATTAGTTGACAAGGACTTGGAGAACATGGAACCCTCATATTCTGCTGCTGAGTCTGTTCAGCAGTGTAGCCACTGTGAAAAACAGTTTGGGCAGTTCCTCAAAAAGTAAAACATAGAGTTTCCATACAAGCTGGCAATTCCAACCTGAGGTAATTGAAAGCATATGTCCACACAAAGATGTGTCTATAAGTGTGCAGAGCTACATTAATAAGAAAATAGTTGAAACAGCCTAGAATCTGTCATGTGACTGGGTGAGACAAGGTGATATATGCACACACAATGGGAGTTTATTCAGCCATAACTGACAATGAAGTGCTGGCCCTTGCTGTAGCATAGATGATCCTTGATTGTTTAGCTAACTGAAAGAAGCAAGTCACCAAGGACTATGCAGATCAGAACAGGCGGACCTACAGGCAGAGCAGCCGGTCACTTAGGGAAGGGGTTATGGCTCATACGGTCGGGATTGCTCAATAGGTCAGAGTTTCCTTTTGATATTGTTGGTGCTCTAGAAAGTGACTGTGATGATGGCCGCCCACATCTGTGAGTACACCAGAACCACTGCATCTCTGAGTGTTTGGAGGGGTGGGTTAAAGCATATAAACAATGCTTCACCGAGCTATTAAAGAACATTACAAATGAAGCCGGAGAGTGTTGCTGGACACCCAACCATCAGGCACGGTACATCTTGGAGGGAATGGCTTTCCCTGACTCCCATCTTTACCTTGCCTTTCAGCTACTCTGGGTAAGCAATACTACACGGAGCTGAGCTGCTGCGCTGGGGCCCAGTGATCTCTCTCTGGAGAGCACCTGGCCCAAGCTCCTGGTCTTATCTGGATTCTTGTTCCACTGTTTGACTCATCAAACAAGCACGGATGGGTCACACAACTGACCCCGAGGCTCAGCTGGAGTGCGGCCCTTTGTCCCACTGTTCCCTACCCTGCTTCCTGTGGTAGCAGATGTTGATTTTTCTCATGACAAAGCGGTTATTCACCCATTCTGGAAGGCTGGAAATTGTAAACCCGTTTTAGAGTTAGGACAGCAACGCTGATAACCTCTTCAAGTAGAATGTTCTAGAAGGAAAAAAACTCAATAGAGAGACTACTGTATGGGAAAAGTGGGAGGAGACAGTGCTATTTACACAGACTTGATGCATATCTAGAGTAGGAAAAGAAGAAAGGGGTTTAAAAACATTCTCAAATCCCAGGGAAGAAGCTCCCAGAAACCAGCACCCTAAACCTCCACTTGTCACAACATCCAGCTCCCTGCCCAATCATGCAGCACTGCGGTGACTAAGCTTTAAAGACTGGTGACTAACTTCCATACCATCAGAGCTAGAGCTAGAGGGAGAAAACCCCCCTCCTTTCTGAAGAGGTGATGGGGGATGGGCACCATCTGCTTGGGAGCTGCTTGGTTAAGCATGTGGTTGGGAAGAGCATAGCCAGCATTGGAGGCTTTGGAGTGAACTGTGATCTGCCCTGTATGGACAAGTCCCCTCAGGCAGATGGAATCAGCGACAGGTGAGCTCCTAGTGCAGCCCCACCCATCATGAACTTGTCTCCTCTGATGTGCAATGCGCTGATTGCCCCACCCAGTACAGAGTCCATTCAACCCAAAGCTGCACAGTAGGCTCTCCCCCTTCCCCGCCAGTTTGGTCTCTATTGGTCTCACTATAGTTGACCGAGATAAAGGATCTACCTTGAGAAAGGAGCACACAAGGGACAATGTAATTGAGAGGAACGTGTCCCTGTGCGGTGACAAGCACTCAGGAGGTATGAAAGCAGCCAAGACTGCCACCCTCGGAAAGTGGAGTCCTGGAGAAGGTGAAGATGCGGGACAGCCTAGGAAAGAGCAGGAAACCTGGAGACCTGCAGTAGTACTGGAGTCCAGGAAGATGGCTGGTGAGTGGATGCTGTATGATAAACCAGGTAGATGTATTTGAAGGTGATTGTTTCAGAGTTTCTAACTTGGGGAGATGTGGGATTAGACACTTAGAGCACAGGTAGCTATGGCCTGCATGTACCAATCTCTCATAAACATACCAGCACATTGCTCATGGCCTCAGGCTAATGGCCTCAGAAAAGATAATTTATACTATTTGGGACAGTTCATCCTAATGTAATATGGATTCTGTTAGTAGTCAATGTTTTATTTTTGAGACAGAATCTCACTATGTAGACCTGGCTGGCCTGGAACTTTCAATGTAGACTTGGACAGTGGTTTTTGGTTTATTTATTTATTTATTTATTTACTTATTTATTTGTGTGTGTGTTTTGTTTGTTTGTTTGTTTGTTTGAGGCAGTGTTTCTCTGTGTAGTCCTGGCTGTCCTGAAATTCACTCTGTATACCAGGCTAGCTTTGAACTCAGAGATCCACCTGCCTCTGCCCCCTGAGTATGATTCCAGGCATGTGATACCACTGCCCAGCTAGTGTTTTATTTTTTAAGGCAACTTTTGTGTGACTAAGGTCACTCTAAGAAACCAATCCTACCATGAACAATTGCCAAGGCCTGCTCTGGATCTGTTCCTCCCTGGAGAGAATGCTACACCTTTTTGAAGTGTGTGGTCAAGACCTCAGCCACCCTCGGCTGTGTTCAATACCTGGCATAGTGAGTCTTCTGAACCATGTTCTCTTTTTCATAGGGTTGAGCATAGATAAGATCAAGACAGCTACACAAATACACAACCCAAGCACTTGTCAGATGTGAGAAGGCACAGTTATTGTAGGGTAAAATGATTTGCGAGTACTTGAGAAACAAACTTTTTTTTCTGGGTGACCCGATAGCAGTGTCTGGATAGCTCTGAACACCATTTATAGAGTCTACTAAGGTCCAGGCTCATCTGTCAGGGATTCTAGATAGAAGTGAGCGGGCTTCAGGATAGCCTGGGTCTAAACTGTCGCTCACCACAGCCACTGCTGCGTTATTTCATCATTTTCAACCCCAAAAGCAGGGATGACAGATCATATGCAAGTGTGGATTATAGTGACACTTCTTTCGCTATCTGAAAGACTCAAAAGTAAAAAGCTCCTAGAAATAAAGTTTATTTATAGGCTAAAGACTAATTTTGAAGAAAGTAGTCAAGTCTAGAACTTCAATGATGTGACCATGCAGTCATTTTTAAAAAGTAGGCAGTAACCATTTGTTGATTCTATACCAAGGCTCTATGATGATGCAGGTGAAATAACAGGAAGTCTCCATTGTTAGGGAGCAAATGCATACAGACAGGGTAAGATAGAAACACACACACAATCAATAAACATACATCATGTACCCTCCAGATGAATGCTACACCCTCTCCCACCTCCCTACACAAAGGATCATACAAGGTTTCAGAAACTCGTGGAGAACTTCCTGAAGGCAGCAGAAAGAGCTGCTGTTGTGTCTGGTAAACGGGGCAGGCAAATAGAAGAATGAAGTTGTTCTGGACAACAGTGGAGGGATGACCAGGCATAGAAGATTAGATGTGAATGCAAGCAAGCAGTAAATCTCAGAAGGCAGTCATAGTAGCGGGTGTGGGACTGCAAAGGGCAGCTCCCATATCTAAAAGAGAAGCTTGCATCATGTTGAAGACATCTGGGGGAAGCCACCCAAAGAGATGGAGAAAGGGTGTCCGGGACAGTGGTCCTGAAAGCGGCCACAGAACACCTGTGCATGTCCTGTCCTCCAGTTTGGGTCAGTGTTGGTGGTCATTTATGTAGGAAGGATCTCTTCAGTCTCAGCAAATTACTCAGCAATAAACGTACAAAATAGAATGTTATTAGTGTAGACTGGCTGTATGTCAACACTTCCACCTAGCTGGAATTGATGAAACCCATAGGCAATGGTGGCTATGACAGAAGCAGATGTTCAGAGAAGAGCCTTGGAGCTGGGTGTGGGAACATGTTTAGGGTGCTGTCCTCAGTTGGCTCAGTTGACAACCAAATCACAAGGTCACCAGACACAATCAAAATAAAAGCTTGTTTATAATAGAGTTTTAGTAAGATACAAAGACTGTGTAGCACATAGCAAGCAAGCAAAGCACCAAGACAATGAAAAGAGATACTCGAGTTGGTAAATTAGAAACAATGGCTCACTTTGCCAGCGTATACTTTACTTTGTCAAAATACTTATAATAAGTGGTACATTTAGATGAGATGTAAACCTGAATGGATGTATGTTGATGACTTCTTGCAGAGAAACCTAGAGAAAGACCAGGGGAGACTGACAGCTACTTAGTCATCTGCTGGTAAGCATGTAGCACCCAACTCTTGATTCCTTGAACTTTCCCCTATTTTACAACTGTAGCTAACCTACAGTTGCTCTTGGTGAGTGAGTATCTTTCATACTGGTCAGGATATTTGTTTATATTACTAAGGCAGAGTGAGACAACAGACTATGACAGGGCTTCCACTTGACAACATCAGCCTCTATTTCTCTGATTCTTTGTGCTGTTCATGATGTAATAGCTATGAATGCAACATATTATTTGTTTTGAGTGTGTCTGTGCACACGTGCACATATGTGTGTGGAGGATAGAGATTGACGTTGGGCATCTTCCACAATCCCTTCATCTTGTATCTTGAGATAGAGTCTCTTTACTGAACCTGCAGTTTTTCATTTGGGCTAGATTGGCTGGCCAGCAAGTCTTTGAGGTCTGCATGTCTTCCCTCTCCCTGTTGCTGGGATTACAGATGAACTATGGCCTTACCCAGTTTTTATGTGGGCTCTGGGGATTTGAACTCAGGTCTTTATGCTTCTGCAACAAGCATTTTACCCAGTGAGCCATCTCCCCTGCCTAAATATATTCTTTTTTAAATTACTAAAACAACACTGGGTGGTGGTGGCACATGTCTTTAATCCCAGCACTTGGGGAGCAGAAGCAGCTAGATCTCTGAGTGCAAGGTCAGCCTGGTCTACAGAGTGAGTTCCCAGGACAGGCAGGGCTGCACAGAGAAATCCTGTCTCAAAAAACTCAACCAACCGAAAAATAAATAAACAAAACACAACTTGTTCCTCATGCTACAGTTTGGACCTTGAATGCCAAGGGGGCTGCTCCAAAGAAGCAGTGGAATATTTCAAAGGTGCGGCCTCCTAGGAAGACCTTTTACAGGGTGGCATGTCAGATAGGCTGCGTATCAGAGATTTACATTACAATTCATAACACTGGCAAAATTAGTTATGAAGTAGCAACGAAAATAATTCTATGGTTGGGGGGGGGGTCACCACAACATGAGGAACTATTAAAGGGTCACAGACATTAGGAAAGTTGAGAGCCACTGCCTTAAAGCCACGAGGCCACTTGACCATGCTGTAATGAAAAGAAGGTGAGCTGAGCACCAGCATACATCGCTGTTTCCTGTCTGCAGAGGCAATGGCCAGCCGCCTCAAGCCTCCTCTCCATGTGGACTATATTCTTAAAGTGTAAACCAACAGACCTTTCCTTCCTTAGGTTGCCTTCATTGGGTCTTTTGTCACAAGAATTAGAGAAGTAGCCGACACAGAGATGGTTCACAATGAGGTTAACTGAGGTAGAGCATGGAGCTCCTCAGCTCTAAGAAGACCTTCCCGGTACGTGGCAGCCAGGGGCAAGGCAGACCCAGGGCCAGGCTGTTTTTTCCCCCACATTTTCCCTGTGTTCTTGATTGGTCACTTTTGCTGGGCCATCCTGCACTAAATGTTTCCTTCCCATTCTGTTGGGACATGGAAATCACAGGGCACCAGAATTGTCTAATTTCCTTATGTGTTCCAAGTTAGAAAGAGTAGTTATCAAAGTTATCTGCTTTTTGCTTTGGGGGCAATCAGAAGCCATATCATCCAACCTCCCTGCTACATAGAAACCCAGTGTATAAAAGAGACAGTAGGGTGCTTGTGGGCAGCTGGGTTGGGCCGACAGTGTTTTGACTTTGGAAGACCCATTCAGTGATTCGCAAGAAGTTTCCTACAACACAGGGTCTGTGTAACAGACAAGCAATTGCAAAGCTGGTTCAAACTCATACCTGAAACCTAAAAACCAGAAAAGTCAAGTGATTTCTCCAACATTACATAGAAGGCACAACCAGGGTGAAAGCTAGCCAGCTTCCATTGATCCAAGGAACTAGTGCCTCACACATGGCGGAGTTGATGTTGCTGCTCTTTGGAGAACAACTGAAGAGACACAAATCACTCATATCCCTCCTGTAGGTGACCAGATGGCCATAATCCTCTGACCACTTACCAGTGCCCACAGGTGGAACTGGCAACTGCTGCTCACTGTCCTGTGGCTCTGCAGGATTTCTACCATACATGCAAAGCAGACAGGGGTCAGAGGGTGGTGGGGCACTGGAAGGAGGGATGCTAAATCTACCCTTGACCCTCAGTCTACAGGAGCCTCCTCTCTGGATCTGGCTGGAAGATGTGCATGTTCTTACTGTGAGAAATAAAAACATGGGTCCACTTGAACAGGCTCTTTGGAATGCACAGTCACACCCTGAGCACAAAGCAGCTGTTAAATATTTTCTAAGGGTTTCATAATTCATGAAAGTTCTTCTCCCGTGGAGGTTTTCTTGGAGACCCTGATAAGAAGCACAGGGTCTTCTGTATGCATCTGCATCTCTGGTCTGTTTGTTCCGTCTACCTATATATTTACACAGCCGTCTCTCTTGGTTACTCCCTTGCCCAGTGGTCACCTGTACTCTGCCTTCATCTCTAGAAGCTTCGAGAGAAGCTGTTTAGCCATTTCAGGCCTTGATTTACTCCTTCATGGCAAGGACTGATCTGGATGTGAGGAAAATGTTTATAAACTATGGTGATATTTTCTTTCAGCTGGGAGATCTTCTGAGAATATAAAAAATCTCTGCTGTGATGATTCATGCGTGGCCTTTGCCAATGAGATTATTTAAATGGTAGAACAGTGGCTTCTATTTTGATGGTACAAATTCTTTTGAAAAATTCAAAGCAAATTTACAACTTAATTCTTGGTGAGCATTACTTAATCCCCACTGAGATACAGAGATGTTGAAATAACTCACTCAGGCACAGGAATTCAATGTCCCTCCTTTTCCAGAACATCATTTCCTGTCTCCTCTACATTGTCCTTCCTGTGAGGATTGGTAAACACCTTTGTCCTGAGGCACTGTCTCATAGGATGACGACAGAATTCACAGGGAAGCAACTTAGTAAGCATTGACTTAGGTCTTAGAGATAGAAAGGTAAGCCACGGAATCTATGTCCTCAACGCCTTTATGATTGGAGGGGAAGCTCCACAGTTGGGGCTACAGGGTCTGGACACTGAGATGAGTCCCTGTCTGGCAACAAAGGGGACAGTATAGGAACAAGAGTGGGACCAAAGTAAGGACAGTGTGAAAGTAGCCTTTCATTTGTTTGCAAATGACTTTTGTGCATGAGTCTGGATGGAAGCCCTTGGAACAGACACCAGGGCAAAGTTTCAGTAAGAGATCAGTTTGGCAGGTAAAGAAAACACTGTTCGGGGACTTGGGAAAGTGAGACAGAGAAGGGAAGAGCAAGGGCTGTTACTGTGGGAAATTGGAGCTTATTTCTGGGAATGTGAACACCTCAGAGTCACCCCAGCTGTGGGACAGGGGAGCTGGATCTGTATATTTCAACTTTTGCCAGCTACTGGTTGGGGAATGTTTCCAGGGTACATGAATCCCTGACGTTTATTATCTACAAAATGGAGGCAAAATGAGTCCAGAGATCAAAGGACAAAGGCTCCAGGCAAAGAAATGGTGGCAGTTGGAAGCCCTGAATATAAGATGACGGATGGGGTCAGACCAAGCAAGGACAGTCTCTGCTTCCCTTTGAAAGAGAACCCATGCAAGGATTCAAATGACTCTGTCCTCTGTGCTTGCCTCTGAACTGAGTCAAAGGCTGATATTTAACCATAGAGTTTGCTTTGTAGAGTGCCAGGCTGGTTAAACATGTCCACCATGGCTAAACATGTCAAGAATGGAGGAACATAGGTGGCTTTCTTTCCAGACTTACGAAAACACAAGTCATAGCTTCATGTTGCTATCCTTTAGATCTCTAGATGTCACCTCCTGAGCCTTCTTCCAGGTCCACCTTGTGTCTTCCATGGGGCCCCATCTCATCCCTTTCATGTAGGCTACGACACAGATATGCACTTGATGGTTGACTCATCATCTCCTTCAGAAGAATTGACTGTCAGAGGGTGGAGCCTACCTCACACAGCGCTGAGTGACACAGGTGGCTTTCCCCTAGAAGGGTACAAGAAACATATCTCTTTCACTGTGCTACTTTCCCCTTGGGAAAGTGGATATGTGCTACACTCCAGGAGAAATGGGAGGCAAACTCCGGATCACGATGCAGAGGACAAGGCAAGAGGAAGAGGATCCCGCCAGGGTCTCATGTGCTGAGGTTTCCAGTTCAGGAGCAAAATGTGAACTATATTTGAAGAAAGGAAGGTCTTTAAAACACAATTCTGAGATACATTTTCTCTTCTAGATATAAAAATTTGTATTTATCATCTATTCATCCATCCTAGATTATTTGTTTTAAAATTAAGTCCAAAGAAGAAAAGGAAGTAAAATACACCCATAATCTCTGTGGTCATAATTCAAGCAACCCTATGACCGATTTGTGACAGTGGCAGAGGGCAGGGCAGAATGGAGCCAACCTCTCTGTGCAGAGTGGCCCTCTCCCTGAAGTAAGTATGGGATAATAATAAATGCCACTGGGCAGAACTGAAATCCTCATAATCTGGCTGTGCTTTTACCCTCAAGTTACAGAGGAAGAAACTGAGAACAGCAGATCTATCATCTCGGTAAGAGAAGGAAGCCCAGAGCTCAGAAAGCCTGAGTTTGAGTCCAGGTTTTTATAAAATTAATTTTATTTTTAAGTGTGTGTGTGTGTGTGTGTGTGTGTGTGTCTGTGTGTCTGTGTGGGTGAGTGCAGGTGTCAGTGGAGGCCAGAGGCCTCCTTTGGAGCTAGAATTCTTGATGTGAGTGCTGACACCCAAACTCAGGTCCCTGCAAGAGCAGTATGCGCTCTTTATGGCTGAGCCATCTCTCTAGCACCACGGTGTGGGTGTGCGTGCGTGCATGCGTGGGTATGTACTTTTGAAAAATTTGTTTTGTTTTTAAGAAGCTAAATTGTCGACTTGTACAACATATCATTTTGTTTAAACGCTCATTTTTCATGATTGTGAGTTTATATTCCCCAATTGTTGGAAGTTTAATCCAAAGACATTTAAAAGTCACGACCCTGATTCGTAGAGACAATTACAGCTTTGATTCCTTGTGTTTCCATGTGGCTTGTAGCCTCTGTAGATCAGGCCTACTGCTTCCATTTCTGTGAACCAAGAGGCTCAGAAAAATCTGCATGTAATCATCACACAGGTACTGTGCCTATCTCCTCATCCTCCGTCAGAGCAAGTATGGCCCATAAAAGTTTACATTGCTTGCTGCTATTCTGGCTTCACTCTGCCCAGAGCTGGGTACTCCAGGCCAAATTCAATTTACTGGAATCATCAAAACAGTTCCAATTTAGGAAGCATTTTCAATTCAGGAGGACATTCAGCACTCCTTGCAAATCCTCAAAAGGCCACCCTTGTGCAAATTTGTCCAGTCTATTACTCTTTGTAGGTGATGATGCTGAGGGTAGCTACATGTGACTGGATTTTACATTTATGCTCAGTTTCCTAAAGCGATTTTCATTATGGCCTTACTAACCAGAAGCCAGCACAGTAGGGGGCTTATAGCAGCTGAAGGATAGACAGCAGCTTCGATGGCAAAGCTAACTGAGAAACCGGGAGCCCTTTCAGTTCGTTTGCAAAGGCTGTCTTTAAATTGCCAATCATTTTAAGAGTTAGCTCTGTGCCTGCACTTTCGGTTTCTGCCTTTACCTAACTATCTGTGAGGGGTGCGACTCAGAATGACATTGTTCATCTGCCATTCCAAGCCCCAGAAATGTAAGGACGAAAACCCGGATGGTTTTCTGATATTTAGAAAGAAATCATTTTACATAAGAATCCATTTTATGATTTAATGTGTGCTCTTTTATGAATCACTAAGAGGTGTGTTTAAACCACCTTTAAAATCCTGCTAAATAACACCCCCAAGGGAAGACTAAATTAAGAATTCCATCTTTGTTTCCGTGGGTGAGTCATGTGAATGACCTTTATTCCTGGTATATTTAGGATGATTACTGCATTTAATAGTGCTCATTCTCTACCCCACATTTTAAGTGAGTTCTCAGTGCTGCTCAGAGAAAACACGACGTAAGTATGTGGGCTTATGCCAGATGCAGCTACAAATACGAATTCTGCAAAGCTAAGAATTTATGAGACATAAATATCACTTCTGCTTTTTTACAAATTTATCTTTGTAAGTTAGAGAGGTTTGAGAAACAAAATTTTTCAGGGTTGAAATAAGAAAGAGCTGACCCACTACAAGATATAGTAAACTTCTTATATACTATACATGAAGTCAGGAGTGGGAGGCGAAAGGGGGGACTAGGTTGTTGTCTCTGCCCTTGTCTAGCAGTATCTTCTAGAATACCTGCGAGGCTTGTGCTCATCACATATTTCGCAGAAAAGAAAAGGAGTGAGACCAAGGCTGTCTCTGAAGTGCACAGGGTGAGTCACTGAACTCGATACCTTTCAAGGTTAATTCATCAGATCACAGCATCTTACAATGGAAAGTTTACCTTCTCAGCTTCGGGCTGAAGAGATGGCTTAGTGCACCTCACTCACGTGCTCGTCGCCCCCCACCCCCAAAAAGAGAAGTAATTAAAATAATAAATCTGTTCCTTCTTTTGCTTGAATTTATTTCCTGGCTAGAAGTTTTATATTGAATGTTCTCAGTCTTCCCGTTTCTCCCAACAAAGCACTGCTTCTCTTCACAAATGTAAGTAAGTGACAAAAGCCCTTTATCTTGGAGCAGATTCTCTATGAGAAGATAGTGGATACTCGTGTCTAGTGCTGCTGGGGATTCCAGGACCTCGTGTTTCACGTTCCCTGAGATATAACTCTGCATGCCCGCTAGGAGGGCATGCAGGCAGCAGTGCCTCCAATTCATGTGTTTCTGTCTTACATTAGCGTTTACATCCTGCTATAATAAAAACATTCTCAAGTCAGTAGAAGTA
This sequence comes from Rhynchomys soricoides, assembly GCA_019843965.1. Lineage (NCBI taxonomy): Eukaryota > Metazoa > Chordata > Mammalia > Rodentia > Muridae > Rhynchomys > Rhynchomys soricoides. Next base: position 4,070,663 of record JADRCH010000040.1, read on the forward strand.
TGTAATAGAAACACCTTGACACTCAGTTCTACTTTAGTACACTGATGCGCTTATAAAAACCAATCTGATATGTGTTATCAAAATGTAGCTGTGTCGGGGGCAGCTCCGCTGAATGCACACTTCTGTGTAACCATATGCACAGTTAATACACAGACTGCTTCACCATCCTCAAGAGTTATCTTGGACTCTTGCCATGTCACCTCCCTGGCACCTACTAGCTGCCTACATCCATAGATTTGCTTTTTGTTACTCAGTATGCTGTTTTCAAAAAAAGAGTTTTAATTTTCAACTCTTCCTCTCTTTGTTTCTCTCTGATGCTCTTGGTCTGCCTCTCTCTCTCTCTCTCTCTCTCTCTCTCTCTCTCTCTGTGTGTGTGTGTGTGTGTGTGTATCTGTTTGTCTCTGTCTCTTTGTTTCTGTCTCTCCCTTTCTCTGTCTATCTCTCTTTCTCTGTGTATGCGGGGGTTCATATATGCTCAGAGGTGCAAGTACCTGCAGAGACCAGTGTCAGGTCCTCTGACTTAAGAGTTACAAGCATCTGAAAGCCACCTGATGTGAGTGCAGGAAACTGAACTCAGGTCTTCGGTAAGAACCATATGTACTCCTAACCACCATATGTTTTTTTGGACATCATAAATATTCAGTCTTTTAGTCTATTTTTTGTCTAGTTTTTGATCAGCATAATGTTTTTGGAATTCATCCACGTCGTATATACAAACAGCTCACTCATTTAAAATGCTGGCCTTAATCTCATTGCACAAATATATCATGGTTTGTATATTCATTCATCCTTTGATAGACGTTTTGGTTGTTTCTAGTTTGGGGCTACAAAGAACAAAGCTGCTGTGAATATTCATGTTTAAAATGTCTATTTCCTATATGTATTTCATATTATATTTTATTTTTGCAGAATAAAGTACACAGAGTGCAACAGCTGGGTCACACAGAGACATCTGATTAACTTTATAAAGGCACTGCCCACGTCTCTCCCAAATGGCTGCACCACTTCAGCTGCCCCTGGACAGTGCATGTGAGTGGGAGTCGCCAGACATCTCTTCTAACTTAAGCTGCTCCTAGCTGTGGGTGTCTAGTGGTTCTTTGTTGTGCTATATAATTTGTGATTCCCTGAGGACTGATGAGGCTGGGCATCTTTACATGTGTTTTTTTGGTCACTCACACAGCTTCCTTTAGTGAGGCATGTGTTCAGTTCTTTTTGCCCATGCTTAAAATAGGTTATTGGTTTTTATATTATTTAGTTTTAAATATCTTTTTTTGTATCTGGGGACAATTTTCTTGTTTGATATGTTATTGGTATTTTTCTCCATCCTGTAGTTTACCTTTTTGTTTTATTAATGATATCTGTCATAGAGTAGAGTTTTTGAATATTATTCCTTGGTGTGTAGTGGGGATAACTTTACAAATAAGCTTTGTGAATGAATTTACTGAACATCATTAATGTTCAGTATCAAAGACAATCACAAGACATATTTTATAACAATGAATAAAGGTCCTGTGGCCCCCGTGCTTACTAATCAAATATCTGTCAGTGATAAACACCCCCCAACCTTATGCCGCTAGGAATCTCTGCCTTGATGTCTCTTTTCATCCACTTATATAGCTCTCTCTCCATGCTTCTCTTTCATAGAAACTCTTCTCTACACCAGATGTGCCAACAAAATTGTCTTATTACAAGACAGGGGCTACCCTGTCTCCCATTACAGTGCAAGGGCCCCCTGCCCCCCCCCCCCCCCCCCCCCCCCCCCCCCCCAGTGGAAGAAGTAATCTTAAAACTGTGGCTGTTTTGGATTTCACTGGCAACAGGAACCCCCTTCGTACTAGACTTCACAATCTCTTTGGCTGTCAAAGTTGGAACCCAGTGACTTTGTTCTGACTCAGAATCCAGACAGAGTCTATCTTACTCATTTCTGTCAGCAAATCTATCTAACTACTGTATCCCATACACTGAGCTAGAAATGCAGGATCTGTCTAGGGTAGTGTGTGTCAACTCATATAGTTTATAGTTAGTGTAACAGTGAGCACCCTGAGGACAGGCCTAATTTACTCATTCCTCTGGCTGTTATTTGTTAAATGGAGCTTAACGAATAAGTGATTGTGTGTGTGTCACAATTGATGTGCCAGAGAGGCAGCTTGCTTGAGTCACTCTGGAGGTGTTTGTTTCTTTCAGAACCGCATGACCACATGCTAGCTCATTAGAGCATTTTCTATCACAAGAATTAAATAACCAAATAGCCACGGTTAACCTGGGGGAAACAATGCTGTGGTGGCAATGAGGTAATCAAATCTCCCAGGCCCCACCCAAGCAGGAAGTCAGTTAATATGCAGGGTAAGGCTTGTGTCATTTTTGACTCACTCTGGTTAAAATTTCCCAAAGTGGAAGAAGAATGTTCTGGATCTCAGAAATGATAAAGGTCATACGAAAGACACTTTCTCCTTAGATTTCATTAGAGAGAAAACTAATAAAACAAAGAAGGCAGTCCACCATTACAACCGCCAGTGTTAATACAGTTTGTGGAGCAATTCCACACACATTTTCACACTGGTCCTTACAACAACCCTGAAGAGGAGGCCCTGGGGACTGTGGAAATACTGAGGTTCTTTATGTGAAACTGGGGTTAAAGTTCTGAGTCTGTATGTGTCTGACCCAGATTTCACATTTCCTGTCAAGTGATGTGATATTTTGATACTACAAAATGAACTAGCTGGGCCCACAAGTTTATTAAAAATAGTTTATTAATTTATGTGTATAGATGTTTTATCTACCTGTATCACTATGTACATGTATGTCTAGTGCCTGAAGAGGCCAGAAAAGGGTGGCAGATTCCCTGAAACTGGACTTAGAGATGGTTGTGGGCCACTATGTGGGTGCTGGGAACCTGAGTTATCTAGATGAGCAGGCAGTGCGCTTAACAGCTGAGCCTGGGCCATCTCTCCTGCCCCACAGAATTCATTGTCCTGGGAGGGGACTCCTTTACTTATGAGCTGCCATGGATGAAGTAGACATCTAAGTCTGGGCTTCTCTTTCTCCCCTGATTCTTAAATAATGTCCTTCTGGTGTGCCCCGAGGTAAGGTCACTTATCCTATCTATAGAATATCTCGTGGTACAGTCTTCTTCATGTTAAAGAAGAATCTTGTCAGAGACAATTTTGTCACCAAACTTCATGTTGGAGGCCATGGGGCAAAAAACCCTTAAGATCCTTTTTCTCTGTCAACCTAGTTTTTAAAAGGTCAGCTGAACATGCTGAAATGATGTTTTTTCTCTTCTGTGGCCAAACTTGACATAATATTTTATGTCCTGGTTCTAATGTCGTACCAGTTCTAAAGGGTCTCCTTGGCTTGGTCACATACGAATTTTGTCTCATTCATTCTCAGAGGGATATTGGGGCTTGGGAAATTAGACCTGAATTGGAGGGGGGCTGAAGAGTTACTCAGAACCCCCATTCAAGCATCACATTCTGTTCTCTTTCCTTTTTAAACACATTTTTATTATCATTTATTTATCTGAGATAGTGTTTCTCTGTTTACCCCTGGCTGTCTTGGAACTCGATCTAGTCTTAACTCAGAGATCAGTCTATCTCTGCTTCCTGAGTGCTGGAATTAAAGGTATGTGCCACCACTGGCTGCAAATAGCTTGCATCTGCAGACTAGATTTCCACCAGAAACCTGGTCATGGTCCTGAAAGCTTCGGCTTGTTAACCTGGCAGCAGAGGTGCATAGAGATTCCTTGCTTTGCAAAGGAAGAAATGCACTTGCTTCTGCCTCGGACACTGCTGTGACTATAAACTTTGAAACCAGCTCCTAAGGAAAGAGAACTCAAGTTGGTTCAGAATGAATGACACAAAATTAAACTTGAGATTCTGTCCTTCCTTCTGTGTTCAATAGCTGTGACTGAGAAAAATACAACGAAAATTCTATTGCTAAAACAGCAGCTTGTAAGACTAACAGCTCTTTTCATTAATGCGTCGTTAGGGACTTTTGTATCTGTGTGACATGAGATGCATTCTATGAATGTAGAGAAGCACTTGGAGCCTTAATTTCAACTGGTCGGACTGGAGACATCCTGACTGTTCCCAGCAGCTGTCTCCCAGCAAACCCTCCAGGGGAGAGCTACTACCTCCTATGAGTGGAAACAACCAAATCTGATTGGTCAACTTTTAAAACAAACCATTGGAAAGTGGAAGTTTGAGGAGGAGTTTATCAACTATAGATTGTTTCCTTAATCACCCCTGCTATTCCCAGGTCTAAATTTTGGGCTTTTTTTTTTTTTTTTTATAACAAAAATAATAATTAAAGCATACAACAAAGCTCATTATTCAATCTATCACAATAGAACATCTATCTCTAATGACAGCATTGAGAACGGCATTATGACTTGGAGCCAAAATGTTAAGATCCTCGGTAGTCATCTGGCCAAGTTCTAGGTTGACATCTCCATCTCTTGATTCAACGGTTGGTCTGGGCTGAAGGAGGCAAGAGACTGTTTCCAAGGGAGAAGATTAAAATGCAATTATAAATGCATTTATCTTCCTTCACTCAGGGGCTGCCCGTTCTACAACATCATTTGCATAACAGGATACTTTGTTCCCTTTTAAGTGTTCAATTTGGAACATTTTATTCCAGGTGCCCATCAAAAAAAATAAACAAAAGGAGTTTTAAGCCCTGGGCTTTTCATATGTATCTGATGTTAAGAATTAGTTCATTTGGTCTGTTTTTAGGGAAATATAAACACTTTTTTTTCTTCTTTTAAACATTTCCAAGATGACAGAGTTCTAAAGAGTTGTAAATACAGATAAATAGAAGATAGGAATTCACGTCCTCAATCCTCTTTAGTCAACTAAGACTCTCTCTCTCTCTCTCTCTTTCTCTCTCTCTCTGTTCTCTCTGAAGGTGGTATGGGAGGTATCATTCTTATTGAGTTGGCTTCTCTCTGCTCCGTCCTTCCTCATTCCTGCTGCCTTTGAGTTATGATTCCTGATCACTTCAGTCAATGTGTACCCACACTCTTTCCTCCCACTGGTCCCTAGTGAGTATGAACTTGTCTTGTGTTTAATTGCCTGGTTAGCTAAGAGCTAACTGGGAAAAAAAAATCCCTGCTAATGGAGAATCTATCAACTCAAGTGGAACATGATTTATTTTTTTAAAGGGACTCTTGGGACCTATAATAGTTGTGGACAAACTGTTAGCAGGGACAGAAACACCCAGGTCCCTCCATGTAGCATGTAGGCGCTTCTCCAACCTTCACACTCTCCAGTGCAATCACACCTCTGTCGCAGGGCCTAGAGATCAGTTAAGCTGCACATTAGAAAACGTGTTTAGGAATAGGAATTAGAACAGAAAAGAGCCAAGCTAGAGAGTATCCCATGCTAGCCTGGAACAAATACGATTGTAAACACTGCTCAGCAGTGTGAACCCCTTAAACTTTACTTTCCTGAAATTTCCCATAGCCTATTTGTATTAGCAGATGGCTTTCTTCTGAGTCAACTTTGATTGATGAGGACATAAAATCTATGGTATTCAATGGGAAAATCTAGCCTCCCTGGTCCTCAATACAGATATTCATATAGCTAATAGACAGATCTCCTTAGGAACCTCACAACAGCTCATTTTCCTTGTCTCTTGAAGATGCTCTTTCTGTAACACTGACTGTTTATTCCCTGCAGTTGGTGCCCTAGCTTCAGCTGGACACTGTTAAGTCTTGAATCAAGGAAGAACAAACCTGCCACCCAGGGGCAAGGCAGGTGGTGGGAGGTAGGTCAAGGAAACAGTGGAGGTCTTGCAGGCCAAGATGCCCTGTCCATAGCAAACTATATAACAAAGTTCATAGCAAACCTACTATGCACATGAAGTTGTCATTGAGCAGCAGGTATTTTGAAGTTCAGGAGGTAGGAAGTGTGTGTAAATGGTGATAGAGAATTGACTTCTCACCATTAGATAAAGGGGACTAGCAAGGTAGGAAGCTCTGAGCAGGAGAAGGAGACTGAGTTGCATTCTGGAATCAGCAGACAGGACAGGCACCAAAGAGGTTATGATCTAGGTAATGGGAACAGAGGTGGGTAATATGGTTTCTTGAAACTTGGATTCAAAGAGGAGATAATTTATAAGAACCGGAGCCAGTCTGTGATTGGTTTTCATTTATTTCAATCTCATAGCACAATTTTGGAAAAAAGAATCATAGCTCAAGGGTGGGATTGGCCACACCACTGTGGCTTAATAAATTAAGGGACTGGGGAAAACTTCTATCAATTGAGAAAACAAGTTTTAGAATTATTGCCCAAGACACCTTCTTTATCTATCTTTTATCTCTTGTTTCCTGTCTTTCTTATCAGTGTTAAAAATTGATCACATTAACATTTTATCTTAATTTTTTTTTTTTGGAAAGGTCACTTTTGAAGACTGTGCTAGAGTGGGGGAGAATTTTGAGACCTTCTGCCTCTTCCCTAGCTATGGTCTCCTTGGGAGACCCTTCATCTAAGCTGGCTACAAGAAAAAGACATGGTGGGAAAGAGGGGTTGCTAACTCTGACATTGTACGTTACTGAACACACCGCATGTGGTGTGGCACAAGATGAGACACTAAACACATAGTCTGTTCTCTGACCCCAGCAATGTAAGGGTTAACTTTCTCTATTTCAGAAATAAAACCACCAGAGCTTGGGAGAGATGTGTGACATCCATGACATCCCATGGTCGGAGCTCCATCAGTAGGTTCTACATGTGTAGGAACCGAGGAAGCACATATGCAATTTGCCTCCAATCAGGCCCAAAGAGGAAGCAGGCTTTCCCTGGAGACACATCTCTGTCGGGTGCAGTGAGATGAGGTAGACATGGAAAGCACAAAAGGCTGACAATAGAATCCCAGAGGGGCCTGAGCTAAGTCCAAGACTAAGGTTCTTTAACTGAATGGTATTCAGCCCTGGACCTGAGTCACCAGTGGTCTTAATATTTAAATTCTGCCTTAGTTTTTTTTTAAAAAATGTGGAGATCCAATCACCAAGAACAATGATCAAATGAGTTCTAGGTTCTTGTGGATGTGAGAACATTTGCCTTGAAGCCCTCACAGAACTGCCTTACATTGCAGAGCTTAAGCACCCTAACAGAAGAAATTGGCTCAGGGTACTCTTACAAGGTGTCCCATACTTGACAGGGTCATGGACTGAACAAGAAGAGTGGCCAGGGGAATCAATCAGTGCCCTCTGACTACTGACTGGTAAGTTTTTCTTAATCCAGGCAGGAGGGACTTAATCGAGGCAGCAGGGATGTAATCTGCTAGCTGTCAAGGTTGGTTCCTCTGTCCTCAGAAAATCAGAATACCTGGACTGTTTTGGTCATTTGGACCAATCATGCAGTTATTACCAATTTTATCAGGAGTTAGTCAGGGGAGTGGTCCAGTGCAGAGAACCCTGGGAAGCTGATTAAAACGCAGCCACAGGCTTCAGGATCCTATGTCCTTGCAGGGGGGTCCTGAATACAGGCAGGACTCTTTGAGGGAGCCTTGCCTAAAGTCCCTCCTTTAGGATGCTGGACTTGGAAAGAGCATAGGAAGAGACAACTTTCCATTCATCTTTAAACAGCTACTTCTACACAGCATGGTCAACCCCAGGACACACCACTGCAGTGAAGACAGGAGCCCCTGACTGTAAGGAGGCTACGGTGACCTTATTGAACTTCAGTCTTTTCTTATTTCTCCCATGGCCAGAGGGTAGTGGGTAGCAGAACAGGAGAAGAGAGAAGTCATACAGGCTATTCTAACCACTCCCCTCTCCCTTCACACACCCCCAATCATAACAGTTTGTGCTGCCTAAATACTTCAGTTCTTTTTAACCATCTTGTAGTGGAAATGAAGCACACTAGCCATCAGAGCAAAGCTCCGAGGACAAGGAGTTGCTGAGGCAGAAAATTCGCCAGTGGCTGGCTTGATGGATGATAGGACATTGTCTTTTGGAGATACAGAGATTCACAGCGGCTTTTCAGCAACCAAAATAAACCTTCACTCTGCTCAACGGGTGATGAGCTTAACGACTACATCCCACGGCTTAAGTCTGTTTCCTGGGCTTCCCAGACTCCGACTCAGCTCCTCTTTCTTTGGCCTTCAAATCTAGAGCAGGACCGTGGGAAGGCTCCTGGGATAATTGGTTTTTGGTTGAGCACCTTTCATCTGAGGATCTCTCAGTACTTTATAAATACTAATTAAATCGCCACAATACACAACATTTTAGAATGCACAATGATTATCTAGCACCCCAGCTCGGGGCCAACTCCTTAGATGGGGAAACTTAAAGGACGGTATGGCTAGATTTCAGAGACGGACTTATCAGGCAAGGCCCCAAATTGAGTGCTCCTCATTTCTAGTCCTGTGTGGAAGAGGACCAAAGTGACAGAGTCATGTGATCCCTACAAAAATGCACACTGTGAAGTATTGTGAAAAGAGAATAACATGTCTACCTTGTAAACTTCAACTGTGATTCTACTTTTGCTACTCTTTCCTGCTCTAAGAACATCTTTTTGTTCCAGCTTTTCCATCTGTAAACCGGTGGCAGATGGGATCCTCAAATCTCTTTGTCATAGGACATCTGTGTGTTCTGAAACCTACAGAAAGTGTGTGCGTGTGTGAGTGTGTGAGTGTGTGTATGTGTGTGTAAGTGTGTGAGTGTGTGTGTGAGAGTGTGTGTGTGAATGTGTGTGTGTGTGTGTGTGTGAATGTGTGTGTGTGTGTGTGTGTGTGTGTGTGTGTGTGAATCCCAGCATCAACTACACAACCCCAACTTGAAATCTAGCACTTTACCCTGCAAAAAGTTTTCATGACTACAAGTGCCCGCTTTATGTTCCACTCCGGGATATCAACCCTGATGATGCCCTGTTATCACCCAGCCTCACTGTGGTAAGGATCACCGAGCCCTAGATTCCTCCCAGAACTGGTGGGAGAATTAACTGAGTGAAGAGTTCAAAGCTGGGCTCACCATAGGACAGACTCAGTAGCAATGATTTAAAAAATGACATTTAACTTCTCTGAATTTAAGAAACCCAGCTGCAGCATTGCTCCGTGCCTAGCTTCCATGTTGCTCTGGTTTGGACATTTTATTTTGGAGCTCCTCCACTTGGATTATCCTAGGGACTTATTTAAAACACATACATGTGTATATTGTCACTGGGGGCAAACCTACATCCTTCTAGAATATTTTATTCTTTTCCCACTAGAATTTGTAGTTTACAACCAAGCCTGATAGAAGAAAATAATCAAGAGCAGAAAGAAAAGAAAAAGAAAAGCCTAGCTTTTGAATCTCTCCTGTGCTCTGTAAAGCATCCCTAGAGGCAACCCCAGACAAGGACTTACATAAACAGCTATAATAATGGTGGGCAGTCATATGAAGGTTTAACTTCCTGGACTTGTTACTAGGATATCCTTCATCTATGCTTGACTTTTAAAAAATGTGTGTGTGTGTGTGTGTGTGTGTGTGTGTGTGTGTGTGTACCCACATGCATTCCTGCAGAGGCCCAAAGGAGTCAGATTTCCCAGATCTGGAGTTACAAATGGTTGTGAGCCAACCAATCTGAAATGTTGGGAACCAAACTGGAGCCCTCTGGAAGAGCAGCACACGCTAACCACTGAGTCATCTCTCCACCTTATCTTTTTAAGACGACTTTTTGACTTTTTAAAAGCTACAAGTCTCGGTCTTTTGTAGTCAAATGATGGCTGCCAGCCTCAGTTCCCGGTTTCAGTCAGGAATGTGGGGACAGTAAGAGGAAGAACTAGGTCTAAAGAACAGGGTGGGGATTGAGAGTAAGGTCCAAGTGAAAGGGCAAGTTGAGGCAAGGAAGAATCAAACCGGCTTAGAGACATCACAGAGAAACCAACCTTGTAGACAAGAGGATTTAATTAGAGTTTGCTTTAAGATGTAACTCACAGGACTATTTATTTGGGGAAGGGAGGGAGAGGGGAGGGTGCCCATAGTGGGCTGCAATAAACTTTCAGTCAAAATGGCTCACTAGTTCTCATCTGTTCTATCTAGTCGTGCCTTTCGAAAACTTGGGCCCTTTTTTGGGATCATTTATTTGACTTTTTCCTGCATTTTGGACACCAGCCCACCGCCTGTCTGCATCTTTGCTCTCCACTCCAGCAGGCTCCAGGGCAATCAGGGGCTTGAGAGCGAGGGCATGTGGGAAAGGCCAGGGATGCACGGATGTCTCCTCTGTGAATCCGTGATTAGCCGAGAGAGTGCTTCCTTCCTGTTCCACAGGCCAGCGGTTCCTTAGGTGCTGACAGAACACCAGACAATCTGCTCTGGGGACAGACTTGGGCTAAACTGCTGCCATTGCCAGCTTGGGGGCTTTCTAGATTTATGAGTTTGAGCAGCCAAAAGGAGATGGAAGAACACTTGAAGAGGTGAGGTAGGGGAGGATTGGCACATGGCACCGGGTAGGGTGAGTGTGGGTCACCCAGCAGGATACCTGGTTGGGAGCACAGAGCAGGCTGTGCTCTCCACCCACCTCCTTAAGGTAGTAGCTTTTTCTAGTCTTAGGGACAGCTGCTAGTAGGGCTGAGGGCTAAGGGGGCACAGATGGTGTCCACATGGGCATACTACAGAGAAAGCAATAGTGGAAGGCGTGGTGGCAGCTTGGAAGGGAGAGTACCTGCTCTCAGCACGGAGGGAATCTCCCTGCTTCATGCCTGGCCTCCAGGCCTACGGAATGATCCAGAAGCGATGTGGAACTACGAGCCCCAGACCTTCCCTCAACACTCCTCATGCAATGCCCAGCCTGCCCCTTCTGGTTTCCCTGTGTTGAACATTCAACAAACACTGCAGTACTTCAAACTGAGGGGAAATAGCAGGCTCTCCATGAGCTGATTGTGCTGGTGGACAAACACATGGGGGACGACGAGGTCACCAGTTTTAGGAGCTGCTTCCAGAACCCTGTGTGAGCTCAGACACACTGATGTCTCCTAGAGAGACCTTTAAATGATTTTCGTTTATAGTAGAATTTTGAAAAGACCCATGGCTGTGAATTATTCAGGGCCACCAGTAGCTACAGCCCCCAGGATCTTCCGAATGCCCATACATGGATCTGTGACTAGCTAGGATGTTAGAAATACTGACACCACTGCTTTTCTGCTGCCCTACGTGTCTGCACCAGCCAGGCTGCCCTGAGGCTACTGCAAAGCTGGGAACTGGAATTCTGGGTGAGACATCCAGGTGGCTATGACTTATGCTGTCTCTGCTTTTTCTCCTAATGAAAACGGCGTTCTAGGCTGGTGCTCCCCCTGCCTCCCCCTCTCCCATTATGTAACTAATATTTTATAATTCCAAGAAATTCAGGAAATAAAAGGGTAAGAAAACCACCACCAGCTTGCAATAATAATAATAAAGATAACATTATAGTACATATTCCTTAGACTTTTTCTATGCTGCTATTTTTAAGTGAAATCGTGTATATGTATATATCATATCATAAATATTACCTTTCCATGTTTATATACATAGATCTGTATTATAGCTTTTGATGACTGGTTAATAGTCCTGGGCAAAATGTGCTTAGTTTATTTAATCATTTGCCTGTAGTTGGGCATTGCATGTGTTACTAGGTTACTGTTGATACAAACTAGACTCTTTATATAAACACCACTAAACACGGGTTAGATGCTTCCCTTTAGAGGAATTCTTCATAACTTAAGAGCTGGGTCAAATGCTGCCATCCTTTTAAAGGCTTTGATGTATCATGTCAAAATTCCTCTATCCAAACTCCCTGCCAGCATCCAGCGCCCCAGCAGGAAGCAGAACTACTCTGGTCCTCCCACCTCAGCACAGGCATTATGAGTCCTCTCAGCCAGTTCTGCTCTGATGGTTCCGACGCATCACATTTGCTGTTCTAACATGGTGCTCAGGGTTTTTTCGACTCCTTTCTGGTATCTTCCATCATCTGGAGCCCTGGTTTAGCCTGCACTCCTCCCCTGCATCCGTAAACACTGATCCAGCACCTCTGGCATGGCATGCAGGCACTGCTCCAAATATTCTACCACAGCCAAAGTAGAGCAGGAAGTGACTGGGCCAGTCGCTGGGAGCTGGAGCCAGAACATGGCAGAGGAGAAGACAGTCATGGCGTCTTTATGGAGTAGTAGAGAGTGAAATGGGGGGGGGGGTGTATTTAATGAAGAGAAAAGAGCATCAGCAAAGCCAGTAAGCCAGTAAGGCTGAGTTTCCAGGGAGGCTAATGGTCTGCTGGTTAGATTTCTTATGGAGGGTGGTTCTACAGAGCATAGACTTTTGTTGTAGCTATGGCAGAGTATCAGAGGCAGAGTGTGGGTTTTTTGTTGTTGTTGTTTGTTTTTGTTTTTTGTCAACTTGGTACAAGCTAGAGTGCTCTGAGAAGAAGGAACCTTAACGGAGAAAACTCTTCTATTAGATTGGTCTGTGGCCAAGTTTATGGGGGCATTTTCTTGATTAATTATTGATGTGAGAGGACCCAGCCCCTGTGGACAATGCCAATCTTGGGTAAGTGGTCCTGGGTGGTATAAGAAAGTGGGCTTAGTGAGCCACAGACAGCAAACCAGTAAGCACCATTCCTCCATGGCTCTGCTTGATTCCAGCCTTGACTTCCCTCTGTGATGGACTGTGATAGTGTGTGTAAGCCAAATAAATCCTTTCCCAAGTCACTTTGGGTCACAGTAGGTATCATAGTAACAGAAACCTAACTAAGACACAAGGCTTGAAACAGAAAGTTTATCAGCTCACAGTCTGCAGAGTTAACTTTTGGCACGTGTATGGAGGAGTTAAGAACACATGAAGAGGGCTGGAGAAATGGCTCAGTGGTTAAGAGCACTGACTGCTCTTCCAGAGGTCCTGAGTTCAAATCCCAGCAAGAACATGGTGGCTACAACCATCTGTAATAGGATCTGACGCATACTTCTGGTGTGTGTCTGAAGATAGCTACAGTGTACTCATAAATAAGATAAATAAATCTTTTTAAAAAAGAGCGTAAGAAGAGAGAGATGGAGGCAGGAAAAGCAAAGGACAGACTGTGGGTGTACCGGTGTAGACAGTGAGCTGGGGGGAGGCCAGCAGCAATGGGCACTTGGAGCTGAGAGACGTGAGATGCAGTCTGTGGAGATGGTGATGAGAGGTTCAAGGAGAGAGACTGGAGCAGAGAGGCTAGGTTACTGAGGCTGTTGAAGACACAGGATGTGTTTACGCTTGAATTAGTAGCACTTAAAGAACCAATCAGACTTTAGCAGATAACCTCCAAGAGGAAACTAAGTATGGATCTGGAACTTGGTAGAGACTCAGGGACTGTAGATACAGACAAGGGAATTTATTGCCACTCAGAATCTACCGCAAGTTCTGTGGCCACATGCCACCCTCTACTGGCAATTGTGCCTTTATCCAGGCTTGGTGGATTATATTCTAGACAGAACCCGTTTGTCTCTGACCTCTGAATCCCTTCTATTAAAAATGCCTACTTTGTTGTGAAAAAAGAATGGACCAGCCAGGTGTGGAGCTTTGTGCCCTTGATTCCAGCAGAGGATCCTTGCGTTGGATCTTGAGCTTGAGGTCAGCCTGGTCTATGGAGAGAGTTCCAGGACAGTCAAGGCTACACAGAGAAACCCTATCTCAAGTGAACAAGCAAGCAAGCAAGTAAGCAAGCAAGCAAGCAAGCAAACAAAAAGAAATGGACCAGCAGAGCCAATTCATGTAAAAAAATTGAAAATAAGCTCTCTGCTTTAAATAATGATAAGTATGTTTAGCAATTAATGAAATAAGAGGTCATGAACTTGAAAGAGAGCAAGTATGGATGTAGGGGAGGGGTTGGAGGAGTAAAGGGGATGAGAAATGATGCAATTATATTATAATAGCAAGAAATAAATTGGGAAGATAAAAATATATTGGTTAGCACAATGAATTGCCCTACGCATGGTGAACACTCAGCCCTGACTCTGGGAAGGCATTCTGTTTGTTTATTTTATTTTCTTTAATTATTTATTATATGTAAGTACATTGTAGCTGTCTTCAGACACCCCAGAAGTAGGGCATCAGATCTCATTATGGATGGTTGTGAACCATCTTGTGGTTGCTGGGATTTGAACTCACAACCTTTGGAAGAGCAGTAGGCGCCTTTAACCACTGAGCCATCTCTCCAGCCCATGGGAGGGCATTCTGCCTCATAGCTAGAGATGTGTCAGCCACCGGGGCAAAGATTCCTGGCTTCAGTCTGAACTGTAAGAATGAGGGTCACCAGAGAACAGGTTCCCAAGAAGCAGGGTTAAGCCACAGGGCCTGAAGAGGAAGGAGAGGCGTGGCTGCAGGTGCCACTGGTTCATCAGCTTCTCAGCTAGGATTTGAGTGACTCAATTAAGGTAACTAGCTGCCACTGTCTAAATTTAAATAGAAATGTTGTAAAAACAAATTTGGGCAAGCATAGTCCACTCTGTTCTTTCCAGAAGCCTAATAAATCTTTATCTAAAAGAAAATTGCTTTGAGTGTGGTGCTGAAAGCTTGATTGAGTGACAGCTCTCAGCTCCCGTCCTCCCCCCCACCCCCAGCAGCTGACATCCCACCTCCAGCAGCTGGCAGTGCAGCTCACCTCCAGACCTACTGTGGCCTGACTCAATATAGTACAGGCTCCTTTCATGCCCGTCTACTCTCTTGTTAGATCTCCACTCCCTGACGGGACAAAGGAGAGATGTCTGATGCTACCTGATACACAGAGAATCCAATAGAAGTGTTGCCCACACCTGCTGCTTCAAAGTAGATGCCTGTTTGCTGCCAGTCTGTCAGCAATGAGGTTCCACCCAAGACAAAGCAGAATTAAGGAAACCTTTGTTATTTGCACAAAAATTTGTCTAGGAAGGAAGGCATCTAATTGAGATGGTACTTAGCCCCATGATAGATGCACTGTTGCCAGTTGTATGGCCTTCCCCTTTACAAATATGGGTTTAGTGAGATACAAACCAGAAAACTAAAGGTTTCTTTAATAAGCCAGGAATCTGAGCTGTATAGAAAGGTAGCCCAGAGGAGGTATCATCATCCTACAGACAAGATAATGTGGAAGATGGGAATAAATGGCAATCTCTCCGTAAAGTGAGGTTACACAGAGAGAATTGGTAACTACTGCTCTGGAATGCTTCTGGTTATTAATGCCCAAGGCGTTGACCGGAAATGGTATGAACACCCCAAAGAAGACAGAAAGAGAGGGCACTGGCAGATTCTTACTTTCTGTTTCCAGTCTCTTATTCAATATGCAGGACGATGTTAAACCCACATAGTTTGTGATTTATGTTCTGTAAGGGAAAGAGGAGCCTGCAGGGTACCACCCAGCCACCTGGCTGGCTGGCAAGTTGCCCCAAAGCCTTCGCTGTGGCTTGGAAGTGTTTTGTCTCTTCAGATGATCCCATGCTGGGGGTTTGGTTCTCCAGTGATGTAGAAGGTGAGGCTGAGGGGCCCCTGAAGTATAAGCCCTTGAGGGTGGTGTTTGGGTTGCTGGCAGTGTACCTCACAAGGCGCTAGCCCCTCTCTAGCTTCCTGTTTTGCTGCATGATCTCGTCTTACCCACTGTATTTCTGCCATGAAATAACAGTCAAGAGGCCCACACCAGAGCCTAGCCAAAGTCAGGGCCATGCTCCCCGATTAGCCAAATGATGATCTGAATAAACCTCACTTCTTTATAAAGTTACTCTGACTTGGGTATTTCATTACAGTAACAAAAGTGAATAGTACTGTATGCGTTGTGTGACTTTGCCTGGCTGTATTCACACAAGTAAGAATGAATCAAAAATGATGGCGTGACCCAGACCTTGCTTCATCCGAACTTTTCCCATTGTATGCACATGACACCATATTCTTCCACCTGAATTTACATCTTTGCTATTTCTCCCCAGTAGCTGCCAAAACAACCTAAGCATTTGGGAAGGCTTGAAAAGACTTAGTTATAAATGTGAGTGACTTCTTTTTCTCTCCCTGCAAATCTGGATCTTTCACACATCATAAATCCTGATGTGAAATGAAAGGAACAGTCCATTTTTATCCGGTGCTGTGGGTTCTCCCCAAGGAGAGCAAGAGCCCTGCAGAGATCTTCCTAGACTCAGCATCCTCTCTAGTCAGGTTCAGGGCCACCAAGCCATTATTTCCACAACTCATTAAGATGTTTTCAATGTTCCAAGCTTAGTTCAGATATGAGACTTAAGTGAAATAAACTAGAAAAAAGTGTGTGTCGGGGAGGGGGACGATGAATGAGAGAATGGTTCACCAGACGGGAGTCAGGGTCCTAGGAAAATTTTGCATGGAAAGCCTGAAGGACCAACCTAAAGTGTCTGGAAGGTGGCCCACTTCCAGCTGAAGCTTGCCTTCCAAGCCTTCTTTTGCACTCTTTGTATGCAGGCAGCTGTGGGCTAGGAATGCAGGCTGCCTGGGTTTAGGCCTGTTTGTTGTGTGACTTCGGGTGGTTAACCAATTTCTCTGTGCCTTGTTTCCTCGTCTGTAAAACTGCCTTGAGAAACAAATGAGAGGAAATTGTTGAAGCCTTTTGTGCGTTATTGATGCCTAAGGAATGAGTACATAGTAAATCTTAGCCGATTTCTTGTGTATGGGAAGTCTGACATTCTGTTACACCGTGGAACTAAAACATAAAATATGAAGAGGGAAATTGGGCTCTGAGAACTCAATTCCTCTTCCCTTACTTGCCTGTTAGTGCCAGGCAGCTACTTTTCCAATTACAGGAAAGACATGTGCTTCGGCTGTTGCCGAGAACCTGCGCTAAAGGAAGGCGAGGCACCTCTGTGAGGGAAAGAATCTTGTGAATTGTTCACTTATCCCACACCATCTACTGATGGCACAGCATGGGAATTGGGTGGGAATGGTTGGGATTAGAAATTGCCCTGTGATTCCAAGTGACACCTCACTGGTGGGCAAGCCTCCCCATCTGCTCAGCTCTGCTCCTTGTGGACTATGGTCACAGCGCACACACATGCAACAGCAGCTTTGGAATGGAATTCAGGTATCTGTGTCTGGGGCCTTTGGCAGGCGGCTGAGAAGCTGCCTGTGCCATAAAAGGCTTTATGTCAGATATCATGAGTAATGTGTAAGACACCTGAGAGAGAGAGAGAGAGAGAGAGAGAGAGAGAGAGAGAGAGAGACCAGGAGACTATTTACAGTGCTCTTCCCTGCCCCTGGGTTTGACTCTAAGCTTGGATCATATGATACGCCAATGAGTCCAGAAGAACTGCCAATGGTAGAGACTTCCTAAGTCCTCACACACCAAGCTCACACACCAGGCCTCTATTCTTACAGGAAAGCAAGGTCCATCTGCCCAGCTGAGCTCAGCCCCTCAGTGGGCTATCCAGTTGAAACCGGCTACACAATAAGCCTGGGTAATTACAGCAGGGATTAAATGAGCCAGTCACTATAATAGTTGTTGTTTGAAGTCACTAATGTTGTAGTCGTTTGTTGTTCTGTGATTGGTCATTAAGACAAAAATCCATGAATGGGTGCAGTAGTGCCAAAGATCTATGACAGGTGCCATTGGCTTCAGAACTGGCTGGTGGGCAGAGGGCAGAGGGAGATGATCATAGAAGAGCAGAAAAAGAGAAATCCCATGCTACTGTGACAACTAGCAAAAGAATCATCTGTCATAATTGACATCATCATCATCATCATCATCATCATCATCATCATCATCATCATCATAAATCTGTGGGTCTGGCTAAAAGATAGAACAAGGATGGCCCAGGATACAATGTTAGGAGACAAAGCTGGTCTCCACATCCATTCCTGCCAGCCAGCTAAAGACTCAATGCAAGGGATGACCTGTGGCAATGGTTCTCAGAGGCTGAACTGCAAAGCCCTTCCTCACACACATAGACCTGGGAGACTTGGAGAACTGCTAAAGCCTACTCCCAAGACCACCCTGAGTAGCGCAGAGCAGTCTGTCCAATGAGGCAAACATTAGCCCTGTGAAGCTAGGCAGTTGAAATGTGGCCAGTCTAAACGGAGAGGCAGTCAACGTGAAAAACAGACACTGGAGCTTTAAAATGTAGTATAAAAACCACAAAATATCTTAATAATGTTTATGTTGCTTTCTTGTTGAAATGAGATTTTAGACATACTGGATTAGGGGAAATATATTACTAAAATTACTTTAACCTTTTTCTCTTTACTCTTTTTTTTTTTAATGTCATGAGTTTGGTAGAGTACATAGCAAGCATGAGGACCTGGGTTGAATCTCCAGAATTATACACACACACACACACACACACACACACACTCACACTCACACAAAATAGCTATTAGAATTTGAAAATATGCATTTGTGGCTCGCATCTGTGATTTGCATAATTTTCTTGGCCAGTACTAGTATAGACAGAGACCTGTCCCCCAAAGCATTGTGGGTACGAACTTTGTGGAATGCTCAGCATGATAAGGAGCATAGAAACCCTACACTTTTCAGAGGCAGGCATCACACTGAGAGCACTATGGAGCGGCAAACACAAGCTGTTTCTTTCCCAAAACACATCTCAGAATGTAGGACAAAGAACTCAGGTAGCGAGTCTAAAGTAGAGCCAGGATTTGTTCGAGGAAACAGGCCTGCTTGGGTAGGGGAACCTGACAGATCAAGAACAGCTATAGATAGGCTGCCCCTGCTGTGGCTTATCTCTCCCCTTTACAGTGAAGGATCTGTGTATTCAGGGAGTTTGCCTATGCTTCACTGGATGTCAGGTATATGGCTTAGTTTGGAAGCAGAACTTAGAGGAAATAGACAGGCTTAGATTGGCTATGTTGGCAGGCAATCTTCCCGTGGTCCTTTGAATGAAAATGGCCCCCACAGGCTCATAGGGAATGACACTATTAGAAGGTGTGGCCTTGTTGGAGTAGGTGTGGCTTTGTTGGAGGTAGTGTGTCACTGCGGGTGAGCTTTGAGGTCTCAGGTGCTCAAGCCAGGCCCAGTGTCTCACTCTCTTCCTGCTGCTTGTGGATCCTGATGTAGAACTCTCAGCTTCTCTCCAGCACCATGTCTGCCTGCTTGCCACCATGCTTTCCACCATGACGATAATGGACTCAGTCTCTGAACTGTAAGCAAGCTCCAATTAAATGCTTTCCTTTTTAAGAGTTGTCATGGTCATGGTGTCTCTTCACAGTAATAGAAACCCTAACTAACACCCTTCCCCTCTGGGCGAAGAGAACTATTAAGATACAAGATACCTTTACTATGTCTGAACTGGCTGCAGGACATAAGATGGTGAACTTTGAACCTCATGTGGTCAGTGAGAAAGAGTTCAGGGGCCTTGAGAAGATGAGCATGTTTTGCACATGGGAGGGAGGTATATACTTTGTCAGAAGGTGGACTTCAGTAATTCAAAATGAGAACAAAGTATTTGAAGATGTTATTAACTGAGGGGCTGTGGACAGTTGATGGCTTTGGAGGAAGGGATGATCGGTTTTCTTTAAGGGTGTGCCTTGGTAGGTTGACTACACTGAAGTGGATGGTCCCACACCTAGGAGGATTTGAGCAGCATAAACTGGGTTCCATGAGTTATGGCTGAAGACAAAAAAGACATGAAGTTGGGTTGGTAGAGAGGTGGGGGTGGATCTAGGACGAGTTGAGGAGGAGGTAGGGTAAAAATGATCAAAATACACTTGCATGAAGTTCTCAAAAATTTAATAAAAATACATTTGAAACAAGAAACGAATTTTTCCAGGTGTGGTGATACATACATAGGATCCTTGCATGTGTATCCTGAGGCAGGAGGATTGCTAGAAGTTTGAGGGCAGGTAGGTAGGTGAGGTAGGAAGCAACTGTCATGATAAGTAATGGTGAAGAGCAGGACCTTGCTCAAAATAATAAGAAAACCAAGCATTCACGTCTCCATCCTTCAAACCTTGGTGGATCCTTCACTTGACTTGCTCCATAGAACTTGGCAGAGGCAACATTCAATTTCCAAGGCCAGACTGCAAGACACTCTGTAACTCCTGCTCTTATCCAGCTGTTGACAAGGTCTGCCACAAAAGGTCAGCTCAGGAGTCCCAGGATCCCTGATCCCTGGAGTGATCCCCACATAAACCTGTGGCTCATGGAGCACATGCACATGCAGAGGACAAACCAGCAGAAGAAGTAGTGGGTTAGTTAGCACAATGGGCCATGAGAAGGAATTCATTGAAGTAGTTTTAGGCCCTTGCTGTTCATGGGGTTTGTTCTGTAGCAATGTTTAACTGGCAACTTCTGTTTACAGAAGTCTTGCAAGGCATGGACATAGCTAAAGGTACCAGTTTTCTGGTAAAGATATGCTTTGGGATCCTATGGCAGTTGAGGTACCCTGTTCTCCACAGGAGTCTCTCCACATCTTCTCTCACATCGGGACAGCTGGCGTCCTTTAGAATGAGTGTCCTCAGAGACAGAAGCTGTGACAAAGATGGAGCCTGTCACATTGTTTATAATCTGACATCAAAGTAGACACATCGTCACTTCTGGGTACTCCTCCTCATAGACCAACCTTGGTAAAATGAGGAAGGGACAAAGCTGGATGTGAGTCTCAGGAGGTAGGACCCCTTAGCAGCCATCTTGAGGCTGGCTACCACATAATTCAATTAATCGATGCCTCATCTTACAAATGAAGCTTCATTTCATGAAACCCAAGGGGGCTATTCCACCTGTCACTCCCTTTCTCTGAGGCCCTGGTGTCCTCATTTGCTCTTTATCTATTTCTCTTCATTTCTCAACCTTTCCCAGACCTTTCTTCACTTCCTCAACTCCAGTAGGCATGAACGTGGCATTTCAGGTCCTGTCACTCTGACAGGAGGAATCCCTGCTAGGAACTGACTTGGTGTCCATTTTCAGAAGAATCAGTGGTAGGAAGAAAAGCCTCCTGCAATCAGCTCCCCGGACATTTACACAAATCCAGCTCAATATAGAAGAGCCCGAGACCATGGGATTTCCTCTCTGAGGGCCTTGACTTCTTGTTAGGCTTATATTGCATATTCCCCAAATGGACCTTTATAGTGGTTCTTTTGAGTCCTCAAAGGGAAAAGATGAGCCACAGAGAACACTGTATTATCCTTAGAGAATACCCAAGTAGTCATGACTAGATTTTCTGTGGACATATGAATGCCAAAGGCCATTCTGTTGAGCGTTATGAATGCGAACAGAACTCAGCTAACTTGTTCAGGTGCAATGTTTGGTGGAAGTCAGATTTTTGAAAGACAAAATTGGGTATTTGGCTGAGGAAATTTCTAAGCCAATTGTTAAAGGTACTGTTGGGTTTTTCTTGACCATATTCCAATAAGAGAGAAGAGAACTGACTAAAAGATGGATTATTACTCTTAAGTGGAAGCAAAGTAAAATATCTGGAAAACTGTCAGTCTGTCCAGGATATAAAGAATGAACAGCATGTTTGGAGGATGCAAGTGTGCCAAACACTCTGAACAGAAACCAAGAGCCAAAGTCTAAGACAGCGAAGAATGACCCAGAATGGAATTCAGGAAGCACCCATAAATGTAGAACAGATGAACAAATAAAATAGATAAGTACGGCACACACAGTGAGCACATCAGTGATCCAGGTTGGAACAATCAAAAGCTATCTGAAGAGATTACTGTAGACTAGAATCCAGGAGCTAAACATTTTCATGTCCACATCATTTCCCAGGAAATCAGCTGTGTTTGAGAGGAGTTCAGTGTAACTGGAGCTATAGTTTTCCCTGACTCTCCATTTTCTCACCCACCAAGTAAGTGTCATGTCTATGTCGGTGTCTGTGTGCCAGGATTGTGGAGATTATATGAGATGAGCCATATAATGGATGCTGTCCACTGAGAAGCTGTTTGGAATCAAAGTACCAAACCAAGGTACTATATAGTAGAGGCAGGTTTGACTCTGATCTACATCTCTGATCACTGTCACCATGGTGACTAGACTAAGTCTTTAGAATTCTTAGCCTTCAGTCTATTCTGTCTTTTCTGTCAGGATGGAATTCAGCTTCATATGTATAGAGTCTAGTAGAGTACTGGCTTGCAGTAGGTACCCAATTGAGATTATTATTCTTTAGTTTTTTCATTTTGAATCTTCAATTCACTCATCTGTTTTAAAAAAGGAAAACCTTAGAAACTTAGTTAAGGTCTAATACCAAAGCTGGCTACATTTCAGTCACTCATTCCAAGTCTCACAATAACAACAGTTTCTAAGAAATCTAAAGAGATGGAGGCCCAGGGCACTGTTCAAGTTAACCAGAGAACAATAGCCGACCTCTTGGTACTGAGATTAGCACAAGCCATCCCTCGACATCTCTAGCCTTGTGAGACAGAAATCTATGTCCCAGAAGACTTGAAAGCATGAAGGGGTTCAGGAGATGAGAACACCCCTCCTGAGCGAGCCTTGGCCATCACTAGTAACACATGCAGTTGAAGGGTAAGTAGCCCAGAGACTTCTTGACCTCTTCATGGGAATCATTTCCTAGGAGTGGTCAGTGGAAGATGATGAACAGAGGCCCCTGGGCCTTTATGGGGTTAAATGTACAAGCTGAAAGTCAAGAGAAGGGAAAAACAGGCATGGAAAACTTGACCTTTGAAGGCTGGAGCTTATCTCCAGAAATACCAGCGCTGGGCAAGCGGAGCCCCCATCCCCATGCCTGAGGGACCCGTGTGGGCCTTAAATAGCAAGCAAAGAGCAGGTTGCACAGCGCTTCTTTATCAATCGGGACCAAGATAAATGTCAGCCAGGCCTCAAAAGCAGGTACGACATAGCACTGTAGAGAGAAGTCACCACAGGCTGTGGAGGAGTCCTGTGGTCTCCCTGGTGGTCTCTAACGGACCTTTTCTGAGGCTCCATGGAAGAAAAAGGAGCTGAGCAGGCTGGATGGCAACAGCCTCTGCCCCTCCTTACGGGCACTATCATCTCCTGGGCGATTCTCAGGCTCAGCTCTACTATCTCTCGTCACAGGTTGTAGAGGCTCTGCAACAGCCCCTTCAATCTGACCTCACCCACAAGCAGGTAGGAGTCTCTCTCTCTCTCTCTCTCTCTCTCTCTCTCTCTCTCTCTCTCCTTTTATTTTCCCCAGCTTACAAGTGTATTGTAAAGTATATACTAACTCAGGGTTTTACAGCCCTGGGAAAGGTGTCTACTACAGAGCCTGTGCTCAGAATGAGCTTGGAGACAGGCAGAGCCAAGGGACTGCAAGTGACAAAGTCAGGACTTTCTAGAGGAGGGAATGAACAGCAAAGCCAGAGGGTAAGAAGATACAGGGAAGAAGTGAGAAGGAAGAGTGCATTCTGGGAAAAAGGCCACGGCCACATCTATTAGCCTTGCCTCTGGGTCTGCAGCAGAACTGCTGATATTCCAGCCTCCAGTGGCAGGAATGGCCTGGGGACAGGGACAAAGGAAGGTCCAGTCATGCTTGCTTCAGTCCAGAACATTCAGATATGACCCAAAGTGGAAAAGAAGGACCCCAGGAGATACCAGAAAAAAATCCTTGGAAAGAAGCAGGGTCTGGGGGAACAGGGCAGAGCCTCCCCTGTCTTGTACCTCCTCTCAGACAAAGAGCAGTATTCTCTCCCAGAAAATGTGGCACTCACAGACAGTATGTAAGTCCAATAGCAGAACACTGACTATCGATTGTCCACCAAGAACTGAACTTTCAGAAAGCTTGAGCCAAGCAGGGAAGCCTGGGAGATGCTATTAATTTTCATCAGATGCCATTCCCACCTGGACAGTGCCAGCAGACTTTCTTCCCACAACTGCACCAAAACTGCTGCTGTGTTTTTGTTGGTCACAGTGATAAGAGGCAGGTAAATGTTATTGAAGAGTAGAAGGATATATATATATATATATATATATATATATATATATATATATATATAAATGGGTATAGAGATACATAGTTGAGGAGTTAGCCCAGTGCCTAAAACACAGAAGGCACTGCTTAGCATTCACAGAGAAAGTAGATTGCTTTGCACAATATCTGTGTGCAGGGGCAGTGCTAATCTTCCCTGCACCATTCTGATTTTAGTGCATGTGCTACCAAAATGAGCACTCGGCATCTTTTTGTAGTCCTGTATGCCTGGTGTCTCTTCTCCCCACCCCCACTCTCTCTCATACACTGGCCACCAGCAGTCACTACAAAGCAGTGATGTAATGATGAGCTCCTTAAACATCTGATCTGACAAATGATTGTCTGGTTGCTGACTCCCAGGCTTACTTAGTTTGCCTTTGAAAAGCAGACAGAAAATTCTCACAAATTCCATTTTGTTCCTCCCACAGCCCCTTTGTTACATCCTTCTCTCTGAATCGTAGTTTACTTTTACAACCCTTGGGATCTGGTTATGACAAAGCCCACAATAGCTCATCACATTTGTTTTATGGCCTCCCGTCTGGTTTTACTAAGTTACATTCCTTATAAAGAGATGCATGAACCCAAAATGTGTAGATATCTTTTGTGACCCAGGAAGGCTGAGCCTGTAACTGATGTTAATGGAACCATCACCAACCTAATGTTTCTCAGATTCTCTGATTCCTTTTTAAGAACACATGGTAGTGTCTTACAAGAAGCAGTAGGCAGGCTCTTAATAGAAGCATGTGTTAAGTGGGGCTTTTGATCAGATAAGTATCTGTGATGGTGAAGGTCAGTGTCCTTCATAATGATGTGTGTCCACAGACAGTGCACACACACTAATGTGCACACAAGAAAAGTTCAGAAAGCACAAGCACCAGTTCATTAAAATTCGAGCTCCTTCCTCTCTTGCCTGCTGTGGCTCTAACACTGGACAACTATTCAGAGAAGACTCGAGGCACAGATGGTCTCAGCAGTAAAACCAACCTTCTCATTAGCTCATGCTTCAGAGAAAGCCAAAGCACTTGGACGCTCTGGAGATCTTACTGTATCCATTCTCTGATACTTAGAATTCAGTCTATCTTCAGATTCTACTTCATGTAAAGCAAAATATAAGAATAAACTACATTTTTCCTACCTGCTCCAGGAGCCACCAGGAGCCTGGCTGCTGCTCACAACCCGTCAGACACCAGGCTGAGTTCTTCGGCTCCCTCCCCTGGAACCAGAACCTAAGAAAACTTTCAGTTGCTATGAACAGTCAGACTGTCACCTTCTAGTCAGTTCTTTCTCTTTCCTCTCCATGGCTTATTGAGTGCCAGAATGAAGGACTCAGAAAAAGATGTTTAGAAAGATAGGAGTTGAATTTGGAGGGAGAGAAATCGAGGAAAAAAAACACAGGACTTCCAAGGTAAGAGTCAGTTCACCCATCACCCTTCCTCCAAGGAGGAGATCCCGCCCTTCCCAGCTTTGATTTCTCATGGAAGACTTGCCACTGTGTTATTCATGTAATTGCTACATTACCCCTTTGCAAACAGCAGAGGCAGACATGCCTTGTGGGCAGAACTCCAGATTTTCCTTGCATGCCTCTACCTGTCCGTGGGGATACATCACTGAGCCTGGGAAAGTTGAGAGGGCAACACACCACCCGAAAGGGGAGACCTCGACTAGACTATCAATAAAGCTGTAGGGTTAAAAATACGCCACAGAAGGATGGAGGGGCTGGTATAAGCTTCTCCATACACAGGGCATCCACCTTCTTCATGGGATCAGTAGCTCGGAGTCCTTCCAAGTAGATAGGCAAGATATACTTTGTCAAGCTTTGACTTGCTTCCCCAAGGAGCAAAGGAGCATCAAGGATTACTATCACTGAAGGAATGTGGTTTTCTTACTCTGGGCAGTCAATGTAGGAGAGTCAAAGATGATAGATGAACTATTACAGTTTCTTTAAGTTGAGTACGTCAGATACATCATTAAAGACAACATTCAAAGATAAGGCAGATGTTACAAAGGCTCCATATCTGATTAAGTCCTAGATTCCAAGAAGGCAACAGAAGAAAGGCCAATAAAGAAGTTAGGAAATCTTGGCTCCCCTGGTCATGATCTATGTGACTTTGCTTAAAGCACTTAACCCTGCTTCCAAACAATTGCAGAGTGCCTGAAGATCAGAGAAATCACACCACTGTTCACTCTGACATCCACCCCCTCCCCCACCCTTGTTCTTACATTAAAACTTTGATTTTCATTGGGACTTCAACCTTCCCTCTGTTTGTTTTCATGAGATTATTACCACTCCTAGGCTTTTTCAGAAGTGTTTTTTTTAAGCAGGTGGCTAAGGCCAGCAGACTCAGAGGTGGAGTTATGAACCATTTGCTAAGAAAATGAATTTCTTCTTCTTCTTCTTCTCTTCTTCTTCTTTTCTTCTTCTTCCTCTTCCTCTTCTTCTTTTCTTCCTCTTCCTTTTCTTCTTCTTCTTCTTCTTCTTCTTCTTCTTCTTCTTCTTCTTCTTCTTCTTCTTCTT
>JADRCH010000040.1:4097001-4117292 GCA_019843965.1 Rhynchomys soricoides
TTCTTCTTCTTCTTCTTCTTCTTCTTCTTCTTCTTCTTCTTCTTCTTTTTTTACTGTACTGACTGCCAATCATAGAGGCAGAACCTAGGGCTGATAGTTACAGTCCTAGAGTAAGAGAGACTGAAAATAAAGCCACTGCAGGAAAAAAAAAATCAGAGCTTAGAAATGGTATGTCTTAAGTTTCTATTGTTATGATAAACACTGTGACCAAAAGCCACTTGGAGAGGAAAGGGTATGTTTCATCTTACACTTCCAGGTAACAGCCCATCGATGAGAGGGAACTAAAGCAGGAATCTGGAGGCTGAAACTGGAGCAGAGACCATGGAGGAGTGCTGCTTACTGACTTGCTACTTCTGATTAGTTCAATCTGCTTTCTTATAGAACTCAAAACAACCCGTTCAGTGGTGGTTTTGCTCCCTGAGGACTGAGCCTTCCCACTGTGATGGTTAACATTATGTTCTAAGTTTAACTCTATAAAACAAAAATCTCTTTAACCTATAAGTCCCGCTTGCCTAAAGACAAATAACCTACTGGAATGCTGGGGGCTGTTGTGCCTGCAAGATAACAAGCCATGTGTTTTTGCTTCTGTCAAGAAGCTTGCTTGCCTCAACTCCACAGGAAGTGCTTGATCACACATAGGCATGAGGTATGTAGATAGGAAGTATGCCGGATGTGTGCTTGCCCCCGATTAGACAAAGGCAGGAAGTACATAGCCTTGTGAGTTTTGCCTTTATAAGCTTTTGACTAATGTAATTTGGTGCCATACTCCTGGGTATAGACAAGGCTGGTGGTGTCCATTGTCCTGGCCTGTGCTTAATAAAGCTTGTTTCAAACTTGGCTCAAAAGTTGTGGTAGAGTTTTTATTCTCACCTTGTGGAATTAACAGTGATCAACAAGTCAACCTTAATCAAGAAAATGCTCTACTATAGGCAATTTGGATGGAGGTATTTTCTCAATTGAAGTTTCTATTTCCAAATGATTCTAGTTTATATAAAACTGACCAAAAAAGTCCAAGGAGAACTGTGGGGAGCCGCCTGAGCACCCACATTCGCCATTACAAGATGGTGTCTACATTCGGCGAGGACAAGTTGTAAACAGGCTAGTGCGCATGCACCTGGTAATTTTCCACCTCAGAGTCTCAGCCTCTCTCCTGGCGGCATCTGGCCTGGTGTGCGGGAGCCAATGGGGAAGCTCCATGTCCCAGGCAAGCGCTGTGACCTATATAAAGGGCGGGTGTTCTATTGTTCGGGGTCTCCACTCGTGGCAAGCTTATGCTCTCCCTCTCAAGATGCATTAAAGCTTTACTGCAGAAGGATCCTATGTGTGCCGCGTCGTTCTTGCTGGCGAGACCGTAGCGCTGGACATCTGGTGCCGAAACCCGGGAAACTTTGTCATCATCAAGCACCTTTGGAGACCCCCTGGAAACAGGGAGGATTCAGAACTGCAGGGAGGTAGGTTCGGATAGGCATGTTGACCCTGGATCTTGATTTGGGGTTGCCCCCTTTTTGGTCTAACGCTGTTGAAGTCTTGCTAATTGTGTTAAGTGCCCTCATTTTGGTTTTACTGTCTTTGTATTGCGGCGAACAAGGTAGGGCCTGTGTAGATGCTGTAAGGGAGGGGCAAATCACCCCTGATAGGGTCCAGGACACCAGGTCAGAAACCGGACGGAGTGAGAGGATGGGTACCCAAAAAGAAAGAGATCTCAGCAAAGGAAACGGACCTCCTGGTGAGTCGAAAGACGAGGGAGAGATTAAAGATAAAATAGGAAACTGTCCCCCTGACAGGAATGTGGGCAGAAAAACAATTCTCATACCCAAGAAAAAAGCAAAAAGAAAGGGGGAGAGCCTCTACCCAGTTCAAGACCTTGAGGCTCTTCCATTGGAAACTTCAGACACTGACCCCCTTAGCTCTAGTGAGGAGTCAGAGCTAGAAGAGGAAGCGGCGCGGTATGGGGGAGATTGGCCGCCCTGTAATGGGCAGATGAAGTGGCCGCCGCCTTTGGCCCCTACGCGGACCATGCCTTCCGCCCCTCCCCCTTATGAGATGTGTCCCAACTCCTTTTCTTTTCTCTCTGACAAGGTTAAGAGAAAGGTACAAGCCGCTTTTCCAGTTTTCGAGGCAGATGGTGGAGGACGAGTTCATGCCCCTGTAGAGTACAGCCAAATTAAAGACCTGGCTGAAGCGGTCCGAAAGTATGGGGTAAATGCTAATTTTACTATAGTAATGTTAGAGAGATTTGCCGGGGCATCCATGACTCCCGCCGATTGGCAGATGCTGGCCAAGGCTGCGCTCCCTACAATGGGCCAATATATGGAGTGGAAGGCTTTATGTCATGAAGCTGCACAAGCTCAAGCCAGAGCCAATGCTACGGCACCAACCCCTGGACAGAGAGATTGGACCTTTGATATGTTAACTGGCCAAGGTCCTTTTGCTGCGGATCAGACGTATTCAGGCAGAAAAGAGACTTTGGTATCTCTGCCATTATCATAGGCGTGGTGGCAGCGGCTGCGGTTACAGGGGCCGTCACTGCGTCAGCCCTTGCACTCTCTGGAACGATGCAGACCGCCAATACCATTAATGAGTTGTCTGCAGCTGCCACCTTAGCTCTAGACAGACAGGTATCCGCCAATACTCAAGTCCAGGGGGACCTAATGCTGGTTAACCAGCGCATTGATCTTATTCAAGAACAACTGGATGTCCTTTGGCAGCTAGCCCAATAGCTTGGCCTGTGAACAAAAGTTGCCAGGACTCTGTGTTACTTCCATACATTATGACAGATTTACAAAAGCAGCTAACCTGTCTAAAAGTCTTTCACAGTATATGTTACAGAATTGGACCCTTAAATTTGATGACACCCTGCAGGAACGGCGACAGCAATTATTCAGATCAACTCCACCCGTCTTGACCTGTCCTTGACCCGAGGGCCTCTCTTCCTGGATTTCCTCGGCAATTTCTTATTTCAAGGAATGGGTGGGGGTGGGATTGTTTGGAGCAGTGCTTTGCTGTGGGTTGGTGTTCCTCCTATGGCTCATCTGCAAACTCAGGGCCCAGACTAAAAGAGACAAGGTGGTTTGTTGCCTTAGAACAAAGAGCCTCGGCCGGTGTTTGGCTAATAGCAGTAGGTCGCCAGCCAGACAGTTCTTGCACACCCTCGAGTCTAGTCTCATTGCACTGGGTAGAATGTTTGGTCTGAGCAGCTCTTGAGGGATGTCGAGCAAAGCATCACACAAGGCGGTCACTGTGGGCCACCTTGGGAGATATGTCATCTGCATGAGGGTTGAGTGCCCTAGTTTCCCTCCCTCTAAAAAACGGCACTGGGCGGGTCAGGAAAACCTCGGGCGCGCATGAGCTTAGGGGTCTTCTCCTGTACAAGGCCCAACCTTTTGGTCAGGGGATTTGACCTCTGTCTCCGCCCTCTTAAGAGTGTCCTACTTTGCTTACAGAAATAAAAAGGGGGAGATGTGGGGAGCCGCCTGAGCACCCACATTCGCCATTACAAGATGGCGCCTACATCCGGCCGAGGACAAGTTGTAAACAGGCTAGTGCGCATGCACCTGGTAATTTTCCACCTCAGAGTCTCAGCCTCTCTCCTGGCGGCATCTGGCCTGGTGTGCGGGAGCCAATGGGGAAGCTCCATGTCCCAGGCAAGCGCTGTGACCTATATTAAAGGGCGGGTGTTCTATTGTTCAGGGTCTCCACTCGTGGCAAGCTTATGCTCTCCCTCTCAAGATGCATTAAAGCTTTACTGCAGAAGGATCCTATGTGTGCCGCGTCGTTCTTGCTGGCGAGACCGTAGTGCAGGACAGAGAACAATAGCACGAGACCCATTTTTGAGAATGTTATTTGAAGGCTTGGATTTAGTCATGACCAAAATCCAGCATTTCTTTTGAGTTCCTAAGATGTATCACTTCACTCCTTAAATTCACCCAGTTAGATGTCTGATACACTGAGAAAATTGCTGCCTGTATGAATCCTTTCCTCCTGGCCTCTACACCTCACATGGCTGCTTTGGATTCCCTGACAACACCAGTTCTGGTGACATTATAGGGCCAACAAATGTGGTTTTTCTTTTTAATCCATTCTTGGAAATGTTTTCTAAAGCTTGGACTGCACATACAGAGAGATGTAGAAAAAGTAAGGCAAATTCTAGAGAAAGATTTCAAAAATTCCTTCCTCTGCTTTTCTGAATATAGTTCTTTGTTAAAAATCTAGACAGTGTTCAAGGCAGAGTGTCACAGTGGAAATCCCCACGACTTGACCTCCCCAGTAACCATGCATAACACGGAGCAACTAGCTGTTCAAAAGAATGATCCATATAGAGCAGCAGCCTAGAGCTGGCTGGAAATCCAGGAAACAGGACCTCAGGCCAGGCGTGCATTTTAATGGCACCCAAAGAACCTGTGTGCCTAAAGTCTGAAAAGCTGTGGGCTATTACGAGGGTCTTTGCACGGAGAGGCCTTTTGCTTATGGTTAGAGCATTTGGAGAGGGAAGAAACATGGAATTTCCCAGTTTTTAATATCACAGTCTTGGTAAATGAGAAGCGTGTGTGAATACAAAGTTAGAAACCATGACATCAAAAGCTTTATCTAAAACATAAGCAGTTGACTTTCTGGAAATTTATTTCAGTTGTAATGGTATTATAGGTCCATACTGGACCCTAGGATACTATGTACAGTAGCAAAGTAAAGCAGAACACAGTGTAGAGTAGAGGCAGTCAGGCTTCTGCTGGAATACCTATCAGAGCCACACGGAACCCATGTTCACATGCTGATCCCACTCAGTGTTCTGGTTTAGTAGGTCTAGGTGAGGCCTAAGAATTAGCATTCGTAGCAAATGCCTGGGAGTGTCTGTGCTGCTGACTCCCAAATGTTAAACTGTGATTATAAAAATACAAATGGGTTTGATTTACACACACACGCACGCACACGTATACACACACACCATATATATGAAATTTGCTGCTTGCTTTTATTACCATGAGTGTGGTACCTTTTCATGCCTTTAGCGTAATATTCCATCAGTTTTAAGGGTTGCAAGATAGATCGTTGCTGCTATGATAATGTGTGTTAATGACTTAAAGAGAACAATCACTGTCTTTAATCTGTGCTATCACTTTCTTCAGATTTAATTTCTTCCCTTTTTTTGTATGTGCTTTGCCTACATGTCTGTCTGTCTGTCTGTCTGTATATGTATGCGTGTTTGTATGTATGCTAACCTCCTGCATGGCTGGTGCCTTTGGAAGTTAGAAGAGGGTTGCAGCTTCGATGGAACTGATGTTATGAGCTGGAGGCACAGAACTGGAGTGACTACGAGCCACCACATAGGTGCTTAGACTCGAACCCAGGTCCTCTGTAAAGCAACAAGTGGTCTCAGCCACTGAGCCATCTCTCCACCATTTTTTATTACCATTCTTTTGTTTGCTTGTTTGTTTTTCTAGACAGGGTTTCTCTGTATAGTCATGGCAGTCCTGGAACTCCCTCTGTGGACCAGGTTTCTGCCTCCCAGTGCTGGGATTAATGGTGTGTGCCGCTCCACCAACCGCCTGGGTTTCATCATCTCCTTAAATAAGCATCTTGTGATTGGGTCTAAAGATAAGCCAAGCTCTCAACTGACCCGAAGTGGGATTGGTGTTACGTAAGTGCCCATGAGATCCAGGAATGAAATTCCATTCCTTTGGGAGCTTGAATCGTCTTTTTCCTCTGCACAACTCTGACGTGTGTACACAGAACTCCATGGTGGCGGGAACTAAGGGACTGCTTGGTGCAGGGTTGTCTACATACTGCCACGCAGGATCCAGGTGCTCTCTTTGACAACCTAGACTCCCAGGAAGAAAGTGGCAGATTTACAAATACAGAGCTGCAGAGGGCAGGCTGGTGAGAACCAGACCTGGGATTATGAGACAGTTCCTAACAAGAGCACTAACATGTTACCTGGAGAGCTGTCTGCTTCAGCTATAGCCTGCCTTCTAGATGTCTTCTGCTGCTGGGAGCTCTGGGCTCAGACTTCCTCACCTCAGCAAGTTAGCTGGTCAAAAAGGTATTTTATTTTAGTCCAAAAAATATAGCCATAAAAATATGAAGATATATTAAAGCATGGGTGTCTTAGTCAGGGTTTCTATTCCTGCACAAGCATCATGACCAAGATGCAAGTTGGGGAGGAAAGGCTTTATTCAGTTTACACTTCCATATTGCTGGTCATCACAAAAGGAAGTCAGGACTGGAACTCAAGCAGGTCAGGAAGCAGGAGCTGATGCACAGGCCATAGAGGGATGTTTCTTACTGGCTTGCTTCCCCTGGCTTGCTCAGCTGACTTTCTTATAGAACCCAAGACTACCAGCCCAGGGACGATACCACCCACAATGGACCCTCCCCCCATGATCACTAATTGAGAAAATGCCTTACCGATGGATCTTATGGAGGCATTTCCTCACCTGAAGCTCCTTTCTCTGTGATAACCCTAGCTTGTGTCAAGTTGACACAAAACCAGCCAGGACAATGGGTATTAATATATTTTTCAACTTGAGCCATGCCCTTGTTCCATGATTGCTATCAAAGGGTGACAGGACACAATAGTCCCAGAGAATCACACATGGAATACTCTAATATAGAGATTAGAAATCATAAAGAGACACCATGCTGCCTCTGGATAAGCTTTATATTGGCCCTGGTTTGTTAGCCTCTACTTTTAACACTCTGTGAAGAAGACTTCACTCACTATGCAACCCTTCAATAAGCCGGCTATTTGCCTGGCATTGTGCTTGATATCTGAGGTATAGATTGCTGGAATATTAAGGGATCAGAGTTGAAAGACTGGCAAGACAATCAAGGACCAAGTAACCTGGGCACGAACGTGAGGAGAATTAAATGCATGCTGATGCTGGTACACGAGCCCAGAGATGCCCTCAATGGTGCGTGAAGTGAGTCTTCAAAGAGACTAGGTACAAGCTGGTCTGGCTGGACACAGTATAGTGTGTCAAAAGGCATGAGTAGTAATATGTGCCAGGGTATGGACCTAAGGAGAGGCGGGGCAAGCTCAGCAAACTTCCAGCCCTTGTGTGTAAGTCCACCAGAGGGGATGAGGGAGAAGTCAGCTGAGAGGTCAGACTTAGTCACTGCGGAGTCATTACTGAGGGGTGTGGAATAGCTTTTCATCTGTAGAGGCTTCTTGACAGCAATATAAAGAGGGATGGGAGACAAGACCAGAGTCAGGTGCTCGACTTTGAGCCTTATACAGCATCTCGGGGAGCAACTCTGCGTCCTAGGACTGGTCATGAGAGATTCAGGGCTTATTTAGGAGTGAGGAAGTGGGACGATGTGATGATTGGTCAGCTGATGGGGAGAGTGAGGACAAGGTGTGAGTCTAAGGGATCCTCACTCATTTTAGGTGGAAGGGTCCAGTTGAGGGTATAAATGGGCTGGAAAATGGCTTCAGGTACTGCTTCCAAAACCAGAGCAAACTTGATGTAAGGTTTGTCAAGAGTACTTACGTCAGCCCTCACACAGTGTATAAATACCCTTAAGGAAGGTTTGATAGTTCCCCCTTAAAGCCCTTATCACCTAGAACACTGGTTCTCAAACAGTGTTTGGGGTCAAATGACTCTTTCACAGGGTCACTTGAGATCATCCGAAAATAGAAAATAGATATTTACATTACAATTCCTAACAGTAGCAAAATTACAGTTATGAAGTGGCAATGAAAATAACGTTATGGTTGGGGGTCACCACAACACAAGGAGCTGTATTAAAGGGTCACAGCGTTAGGAAGGTTGAGAACCCCTGACCCAGAGCTCATAATGTAAGCTTATGGTCTTGCATATGTAATTAGTCAAGATGTTAAGTTAGGATGGACCCTAAACCCAATGTGTGAAATAAAAAAGTGCAGAGGCCTGGTGATGGCATAGTCTGGGATTGGAGTGACACAGCCACAGGCAAGGGACAATATGGACAGCTGGAAGCCACCAAGAGAAGCAAAGGAGGATTCCTCTTTACACCCTTAAGAAAGATCACGACTGCATTGGAAATTACTATGTACTTTGAGCTTTCAGAATCATAAGAATTACTGATTTAAGCTGCTCAGTTTGTGGTGGGCTTAGGGGCTGTAGCAGCCTAGTAAACTGATAACATCTCCCCAAATCTCTTTGGTTAAACTTTAGATGAAATCACACTATTATTCAGTTTCCTGGGTAGGTTTAGGTGCCTGTTTCTTAGGAAGGAATGCTATATTAAGACAGAACTTCACACACACACACACACACACACACACACACACGTGTGTGTGTGTGTGTGTGTGTGGTTTACTACAGCTCATTGCAGGCACGGTGGTACTGGAACATGTTTAAGTCAGAGCTAAGGATGGAGCAAGCTGTTGGGGAATCAGACCAAGACCCTGGGTCCTAGAGCTAGCTGGAGAGATCTCCTCCTCCTCCTCCTCTTCCTCCTCTTCCTCCTCCTCCTCCTCTTCCTTTTCTTCCTCCTCCCTCTCCTCCCCCTCCTCCTCCTCTTCTTCTTCCTCCTCCTCCTTCTTTCTTCTTCTACTTTTTGGTTTGATTTTTCAAGACAGCTTTTCCCTGTATAGCTTTGGCTGTCCTGAAGCTAGCTCCAGGCTGGCCTCAGACTCACAAAGATCCACCTGCCTCATACTTCATGCAGATTGAGCATAATTTTAATCTCTCTCTGTCTCTGTCTCTGTCTCTGTCTCTCTCTCTCTCTCTCTTTCTCTCTCTCTCTCTGTGTGTGTGTGTGTATGTAGAGGTCTGAGGATATCTTGCAGGAATCTGTTTTCTCTCCCTCCATGTGAATATAAGGAATCAAATTCAAGTCATCATGCCTGGTGGCTCTAATCACTGAACAATCTCTCCAGATCCAAGTTGGGCATTATTATCTCCTCCAGCCCAATTAACAAACTAGTTGACAGACATTAAGTAATTATCTGAGGATTATATAGTCAACACATAGGTAGCAGCAGGAACAGAGGGAGATTTTCTTATTCTTCGTCTAGACGTTTTGCAGGGGTGTGACCTCTACTCCACTTTCCCTAGAGAATCATCTTGGATTGAAACAAAAAGACTATCAGTCATTATCACAAAAAGAGTCTATGAAAGTAAATTTCCCACACATCTAAAAGTATTTCTGTAAATGGAACTGTTTCATATGGCGTCTTCCTTGCCTTCTAAAACAAAGGATTCAAAGTGCATTGATCTCTCCTTACTGGGATGGGCATTGATTATTGCTAATATATTTTAATCATCTTGACTTCTCCAAAGAAATTTAGAGAAAACTGCAGGTGCAGCCTCAGGGAGCAAAGCTGGAACCTCACACGAATCTGCACACTCACCCCACCCAAAGGAGACGTGTGGAGGGAGTCTCATCCCTAGCTGAGTTGCTATTGGCAATTGACAGCTGCTGCAGAATTTTCTTTAAGGGTGTGGCTCCTGATACACCACCTGTGCTCCAGTTCCTGGATTCTCAGGAATCCATGGGCATCACAAATGGACTCAATGGGACACAAAGTTGGATGGGTAGGGAGAGGGCTGTTGGGGTAGGGGAGGGTAAGTATGTCCAAAATACACTGTGCAATGTTCCCAAAGTGTGTGCATGCACGTGCGTGCACACGCACGTATGTAATGTACGTAAGGGTTCAAGGCTCCCATTTATTTAATACAACTATGCTAAAGAAATATACTAAATGGTTGACTGCAGGTTCTCGTGCACTCTTATGCCTCTCTCTACTGCGATGGTTTTCCGAAAGGAAACTGTTTATCCTCTTTCCCGAGCTATTGCTGTGAATGTGCCTGCCCCTTTGACTCTCCCTTGGAAAGCATTGTGATGGATTCCTGCAGTTCACAGTCCCTGGTAGTTCTTGCTGAACAGAGACCCAAGGAATGAACAGCACAGTTCTAACGCTTAGAAAGGACCAGACACGGAAACACTCAAGGTTACTCTTCCCAGACTCCCGAGATACAGGATGAGTTTTGCTTTAGGAATTTGAATTAAGAAATTTCTTGATGGCCTTCAGACGAACATGGGTGTGGGGTTGCATAGTCTCCCTGCACCCATGATCTGGGCCTGGCCCTAGAAAGACTCTATCCCTATGCCACGACATAAACCTCAGACTTAGCATTTCAGGAAGTCAGCACGTAGCTCCAGGGAGCATCTGGATTCAAGCCCAAAGTAGGTAAAACCAGATAATTCCATTGAGGGAAGCATCTCTTTTGTCAAACATGTGTCAAGTTGATGTGTCAGCCTTTGTGAGACATAGCTTTCTTTTCTATGTTGAAAGGATCCCTGGTTTCTAGTCTCTGAACCGTCCAACTCTTTGAGGTTCTTGTCACCATACTGCTTGCCTTCTGGTAAACCCAGAAGAAAAATGCAATTAAAAATCATAAAACACCATTTGAATAAACAAAATAAAACATGATACAAATTAAGGCCAGTTCCTGAAATAAGAAAACAAAAGATCCTGCTCACATATGCTCAAAGCTGTTTCTGATTTACTGACTGAATGGCTTGCTTCAGCAAGCATTTGGACAGCCCATGTGACAGCAAGCATGCTAACACTTTCCAGTCGAGAGCCCTGGAGATTCCTTGGTCAGTCCACACCTGCTGTTCTAACCACACTGGCCGCTTTTGGGAGCCCCAGGTTTAAGTTTCCACAGCCCAAGAAGTATAGTAAAAGCCAGGTTGGGTGCTCAAAGAAAACAGGTTCTGAGGAGAGTCAACTTGGGACCCAGGCGGCACACCTCCTGCGGTGTCTGTCCCTCCCCATGCTTTGCACGTTTGAAGATGACAGGCACTTGGCACTCCCCTCTTTCTGGATTGTAGCTGTAAGATTGTAGCCCGCACAGTGTGACCTTCCTAAAATGACGGCTGCATGAATGTGGTCCAGTCCATGAACTTGAGGCCTCTTAGCCTGAAGAGATGATGCATGCTAATATCTCCACCTTCAGTGTTCTACACATGGCTCCACAGAGATTAATTATTATTATTTGTCTTACATCTTTATTAGCATATGCTAATTGTACAACGTAATGAGCTTCATGACACTTACATATGTGAATATAATGCCCTTTACTCATATTCCTTTAGTGGCCTTTCTTATGGCCCCCTTCCCTTATAGCTCCCCCCTTTCCACATCCCTGGAGCCCCCTTTTAAATTACATGTGCTTCTCTTTTTTAACTTTCCCCAGCAGATTCTATAGATGGGTGGAAACATTATCCAATCAATAAATATACTGTGGGCCTGACCAGCCATTCTCAGAGAAGGAAGTACAAATGGCAAATAAATACATCCTAACACACCAGGGAAGAGCGAATCAAAAGTGCACTGAGCTGCCTTCTCACCCTAGTCTGAACGGCTATGACCAAGAGAACAACAGCAATGCTGGTTTGGATGTAAGAGAGAGGAACCCTCACTCACTGCTGTAAGCATGTACATCAGTACATACAATGCTATGGGCATCAGCAGGGAGGTTTCTCAAAAAAAATTACTAGTAAATGTATTTATGACCCAGCCCTTCTCCTTCTGAGTATATACCCAAAGGACCTCAAGTCAGCGCACCGCAGAGGGACTGGCACACCCGTCTTTATACACACTGTTCACAAGGACCAAGTTACAGAATCAGGGTAGGTGGCTAGCCACAAATGAATGGACAACAAGGAATAAATTTATAGCATTTGCAGGGAATGGGATGAAACTGCAGACCCTCCTTTAAAGTGACATCATCTAGATCTTCAAAAATAGAGAATTACTCATTGTAGTTCTCTTGTTTTTGTTTGTTTGTTTGACATAGTGTTTGTTTGTCTCACTACGTAACTCCTGATGGCCTGGAACCTCCTATGTAGATCCTTTGACCCACGTCTCCAGAACGTTGGCATTAGAGGTGCAGGCCATCATAACTGGCCTAGGAATTCATCATGAAAGCTATGACTCAATATGTTGGGTGGACAGTCATTTACTGGACAATTCATTATAAGGTTTTCATCTACTGGAGAAAAGTCTGCCCTTACCACCACACCAGGGCCCCCTTCACCCACCAACTACTATTCCTCCAGTGGACTGCCAGCCTTCTTCTCTGCAAAGCACTCATTTCAGCCTCACATGGTGGGGTCGAAGTAGACACTACTCTTGTTCTGCTTTATCAAGGAAAAAAAAAAAACTGAAGCAAGGAGGCACAGGACCTCACTCTGGAACATGCCACTGCATTCCCCTCCAGTACTACAAAGACAAGATAGTCACTCCAGGTCTTTCTTTTCAACCAGTGTTCGGCAGTTTTCTACCCAGCAGGCAAACATGCTGTGCTGGCTCGTTTATGTCAACTTGACACAAGGTAGAGTCATTTAGGAAGCGAGAACTTCAATTGAGAAAATACCTCTACCAGACTAACCTGTGAACAAACCTGTGGTCCATTTTCTTAGTTAACAACCGATTGTGGGAGGGCCCAGCCCATTGTGGGTTGGGCTTACCGGGGAGGTGGTCCGTGGGAGGGCCCAGCCCATTGTGGGTTGGGCTTACCGGGGAGGTGGTCCTGGGATGTATGAGTAAGATGGTAGGTTGGTAAGCATCCTCCTCGGTTCCTCGCCTTCTCCAGTGATGGACTGTTACCTGAAAGCGAGATAAACTTTTTTCTCCCTAACTTGCTTTTGGTCATTGTGCTTCATCCCAGCAGTAGAAACCCTAAGTAAGATGCATGCAACATAGAAACAACAAGAAGAACACAGGAGAGAACTCTGTGCTCAACCCTTTTCTCAGTTGCCAGTCTTGGTTTTCTGCTTGGCCACAGACAATGACCTCAGATTTTCAGTGACCTTTCAATTATGTAGCCTCAATTGTTACATAAATCCATGTTTATGTGTCAACTGTGTTTGTAAACCATGGCACCAGATTCCCAAGTTGCAACTGTGTCACTCACCGCTCTGCAACTTTCCAAGGCCTTGACAGTAACTTGGCCCCAACTCTTTCTCAACTCTGCTTGCCAACCTCTGATTACAGCTCAGCTTGGCTGTTGCCATGGCCTTCCCTCTAGCTTCCCTGTGTTGGGCTTCTTGCCCACCAGCTTGCATCCCACTACTGACTCTTCCTGGTCCCATCCCTCCCTCAATCAAGATCAGACAATGCATTGTTGGAGCCTATCAAATCGAAATGCCCTTGCCTGACTTGTAAAGCTTCCATAGCCTCAACCCCACCCTATCTCCTCCATTTTCTTCCTTAGAAAGATCAGTCTACTCCCACGGACCCACGAGGCTCTTATCTTCACTACAGTGGCAGCAACCCCCACACACTCCTTTCCAACCGTCATTTCCCACCTTGGAGGACCTCTTTCTTGCTAGGTCCCCAGCTAGTTGTATTTTACCTAACACAAAAAGACCAGCTCGAGTTTAAACTCTATAAACAAATGGTCCCTACCTCTTCACTATGCACTGGTCACTTCTTTCTTACTGTATATACAAATAAACAATGACATTCATAACAGTCGTGATGAGCCAACTTCTGCTGAACACTTCTTATGTGTCATGCTTTCTTGGGAAAAGCAGCTTTATTATTTTTGATTACAGATGGAGAAACACAGGCCCAGGGGAAACACCTGTTAGCTCTTTGTTTATCCCCTGTGTTACCTCATTAGCTCTCCACTGAGAATAGACAACGTTTCTTACATGGCTGGGAAGGAGCAGTGAATCTACTGTAAGGTATTGGTTCTGCTAGTCATTTGTACTTGCAGGTGTTATACATCCTTTAAATTTTTGCCCTGCAGGAGTTGTCCCATTTATCAAATGAGCAAAGGACCACTTTACAAGGCAATCTGTTGGAGCCCAGAGACGAACAGTTAGTGGGGACCATAATCTATAATTTCCCCTGTGCGATTTTATACTTTCTACATATGCTTGAAATGTTTAAGATGGCACATCATAGAGTTGTCAAAAACTATTAATGGGGTTAGGTGGCATTTTAGGTGGGTCACTGGGCAGGGGCAGAGGTCACTGGCCAATTCTTTATTTTCTGATTTTGTTTTTCAAGATTTCATGACAGCAAGATTTTCTAGGAAACAATCACATTTCTGTAGCACAGTGCTAGAGTTTTCTTCAGATCTCTTCCAATATATATTAACAACCAAGGGGAGTAGAGATATAAATTTTAAAAAGACAAATATCAGTGTAACCATAAAGGAGGGAAAGAATCAAGATTTAGATGAACACTTAATTTTTATGACAGTCACTGTAGGTATAATCTCTCTTTTCTCCCCATTACCTATTCTACTTAACTTTATACAAGCAAGAATTTATGAGA
Organism: Rhynchomys soricoides; assembly: GCA_019843965.1. Classification (NCBI taxonomy): domain Eukaryota; kingdom Metazoa; phylum Chordata; class Mammalia; order Rodentia; family Muridae; genus Rhynchomys; species Rhynchomys soricoides. The sequence goes on from JADRCH010000040.1 coordinate 4,111,283, forward strand.
TTTCCCCCTCCCCCTACTTCAAATCAAAGCTTCACTAAAGGCCAAAATTATAGAGGAGAAATACTCTATTTCAAGATTCTTAGCTTGTCTCAACTGTAGTTTATGAATTCCCAAGAAAACTCACAATCACTAGAGGAACTGACAATTGTAAACTAACACATCAGCTGAGAAAACAGATTTCATCCTACTTTGACTGTCTACTGACTAATGCTCCCTTTCACCCCTGCTAAGAATTTTTCTAACTGATCAAAAGAAATCAGATGAGGAAAAAGAAAAGCATTTATAGATCTTGTTTCTTTGGTTTTCTTTTTGAAATGTTTTTTCATTATTTGTTTTATGTGTATGTGTGTGCTGCTGAGCATAGGCATGTGCACTATGTGCATGCAGGTGCCCCCTGTGGCCAGAAGAGGGCGCTGTATCTCCGGGCACTACAGTGACAGGCAGCAGTGAGCACCCAGTTTGGAACTGAAAGCAGGTCTTCTGAAATGGCAGTGAGTGCTCCTAACTACTGGTTCCTCTATCCAGCCCCTTTATGTAGTTTGTTTCCGCCCCAGCTTATTGGGATTCTTTCACTGCTAACTGAAGGCAGACACTTCCATCTGATCTGGGACTAATTTCAGTTTAGAAATGAGCTGGTTTTCAAACTAAAAGCCACCTAGAGAAAAGAGTATTTCTTGGTAAATGGTAACATTTTGTATCTTTTTCCCAATTATAAAATAACACCAGCTCATTATGGAAATACAAGTTCTTTATCCTTATTTGTCAATTTCTTTGTGTGTAATTTTAACTTTTCAGATCTAAATAAACCCCACTTTCCATGATACACATTAGCTTTTAATGTACAGTTTAGAAACATTTGAGATAGTTATTCTGTGTTTTATGTAGACTACAGTGATCAGTAGAGACATTTTTCTACTCACTTCCCTCTCTCTACCACTTGCCTCTGTCCTCTCAGTCTCTGTCTTCCCCCACCTCTCTCTCTCTCTCTCTCTCTCTCTCTCTCTCTCTCTCTCTGTGTGTGTATGTGTGTGTGTGTGTGTGTGTGTGTGTGTGTGTTGTAAACCTGAAAATGAATTTCCCTCTGCACACTAACATTGCTGGTAAATCTGGAATTCTCAAATATAATCCTGTTTCTTACAGCGGCATTTAGCTGCTATCAGTTATCCCGTTGATAAACTGCTCATTTCTGTCTAAATGCCTCGAAGATTCTTTAGCATGACACTTCAACATATTATGAAGTATGCCTCTATGGGAGTCTGGCCACTTTAATTTTCTCCCAGATGGTCTTCGGCTCAGGCTGTCTTCTACTGTTTCTGGCCATTGTTCCCTGCACCCTGTTCAGGTTATTCATTAGGAATGCATGTAATTTCCATGGTTGTTTCTGACACCTCACTTGGCTCTCCTGCTCCAGGCTGTAGAGCAGAGTTGCTTTAGCAGCTGCCTCCAGACACTTTTCTTTCATTTTTTTGTTGTTTTTTTTGGGGGGGGTACCCTTCCTTTATCCCACACCTCTTCTCATGGCCTCTGCCTCCTGCCTCATATTGGCCCTGCCTGTCAATCATCTTAGGGATACAAAACTATATATGCTGAGATGGATCCTTTCCTGAAGAAATTTACTTACAGGGATACCATGCATGCTACTTTGGTCAAAGGCCTCTTTTTCCTTATGTGGAACTGTTCATCTCTCAGGGGCCATTTGGGCATCCCTCACCTACACCTACTAGAAACGAGAACCGTGCGTTCAGAGAATGCGGGGGAAGTATGCACATCGTCTTACTTTCCCTGGGCAGAGGAAAGCAGAGCAGAAGAGGAAGCTGGTGGGCCTCCTTCTTTCAGGCTTTACTTACGACATACCTACCAGTGCGTGTATCCGATCAGGCTGTTGGAGTTTCTAGCAATGATTTCTGAGCTACAAGGGGGTGGGGGGGGAGGATGAGAGGCACCCTGCTGCTGTATTTTAGAGTGGTGTATAGGAGGACCCCCACCCCCACCACGGCTCTTTTCATTACCCATTCTAGCAGGTGATGCCTATCCTCCTGTCTTCATCTACCTCCTGCCTGGCTATGGTTGAGGAGTCATGGCCTCTGAATAGAGGTGGAAAGGGAGACAGAGGGACAGGGTATATGTGTATGTGTGTGGGGGGAGGGACTTACTCTGAGTTTTGTTCCATTTATCATAGAAGACAATAATTGTTCTCTGGATTACTTATTGCTCTGTCCAGGTCAGGGTCAAAGTCATATATAGAATGACCTGGTAGGTATGAACAATGGGCCCAGGTTCCCACTATCTTTCAGCACCATTGGCCATCTCTGGTTTGGAGAGTAGGGCATGGAGAATGGACTTGCACGACCATGCCTCTCAGTTCATCCTGTTAACAGCTACACCGTAAACAATCCCTGTAGGCTTCAGCACATGGCCTTCCTCCATCTTAAATTAAGTCGTTTATTCTTGTTTTTCTTCTTTTCATTCCGTTTTGGTTTTCTTGGGTATCTCAGCAAAAATCTTGTGTTTCAGTTGTCACCTGCCTTGACCTAATAAGACATTAAATACTGGAAGCTAGGATGATACAGATAATCCATAACACATCTCTATTTTAAATTAAACCCAAATGGAAACAGATTTCCTTTTCCACACATAGCTTAAAAAAGAGAAACAATGGCCGGGCAGTGGTGGCACACGCCTTTAATTCCAGCACTTGGGAGGCAGAGGCAGGTGGATTTCTGAGTTCGAGGCAAGCCTGGTCTACAGAGTGAGTTCCAGGACAGCCAGGGCTACACAGAGAAACCCTGCCTTGAAAAACCAAAACAGAGAGAGAGAGAGAGAGAGAGAGAGAGAGAGAGAGAGAGAGAGAGAAAATTTAAAACGTGTAATAGCACCATGATGAATCACGTTAGATATTGAGAAGTTCAGAAAATGACAGAATCCCACAGTGGTTGCACCTCTTCAGAATCCTGGGCATGAGAACACTCCGAAACTGGAAATATCAGTTTAGAATGGACGAAATCCATCTCCAGCCCAGGTGCTCCTGATAACGTGCTCCCCAGTTCCACAGCCAGAACAAATTGCTCCTGCAACAGAACCAAGAAAAACAATGTATCTCAAACCTGGTCAAGAGACAGAAACAATGTATTTCATACCTGGTCAACAGACTGGATGACCCATGTGCCTGCTCTGGTGGAATGCTGTTTATAACCAAGAAAACCCGCACAGCCCTCTGGCTGGAAAAACAGTGCAAATGTAGTCAGCTCAGAACTTAGGAAAAGTCACTTTCCAAGCTGAATAGCAGGTTCTGGCTGGTCCAAGCAAGAGTTGCCATTCTCCTGACAGGAACAACCTTATCTTGGAAGTGGAGCCAACCATAGCTGGTGACTCAGTTCCTGGAGATCATCTAGTGAGATCAACCTCACTTTCCAGACATGGTTTTTCCTTCAGTTCAGGGAAAAATCTGGGCAGGCAGAATATGGCTCTGTTGCCAAAAAGATAGTAGAGCCTAGTTCTGTGGTTTATTGTTGATATAGAGTAAATATAAACTCAAGCCATGGTCATTTGATACAAACACAATGAGCCACACCAGGTACAAAAGATATACATAACAATTAATTGTGGAGCGATCTCTTCCATGTACTTGTGACTTCTTGTCTCCACTCTAACTAACTCCTAAACTAACAGTTCACCTTCTCTCCACTATCCCCCATGTAAGCTACGTCCCTACATTGCAGTCAGCACTTCACAGTTCAGTCTTCCCAGATCCCCAAACTCATCCGTAGCTCACATCTTCTCCTACTTAGATTTCTTTCTCCCTTCCTCCAAATCCAATCCTCTTAAAGGCAAGGACCAGCCCACTTTATTCCAGTTACACTTTTGCTGCCGCCTAGCACTGCCGATTTCTAATACATGCCTAGTATTCTGCGTGTACATTCTGTCTGGCCCTACATTGCCAGAGTAGATTTCTATTAGCTTCATCACATCTTTCCCACTTCTCTGGTATATAAATTTCTAGAAATTTGAGCTGTATTTAACTCCTTTATGTATCTGTTTGGTCCCTTAAGATTGTTAGGGGCACAGGTTCTTAAGTCTCCTTTTGTCTTATCACACTGATAATAAACCAGCTCCAGCATTTTCCTGAACTGGAAAGCGTCCACAGTTTCAAAATGTGGACCCAGCTGCAGTCTGCTTGCTGATGGCTCTCTGCCGTGTGATTTCTGAGGATCAGTAGTCGCTCAGCATCCTAATTCTTCCCTCCATGAGGCACAATGGTATAGTGACTATGGAGATATGGACTCAGCCCCCACTTGGTGTTGTTTCTATAAAGCTTGGAGTGAATTAGATTCTCTAAGCCAGGTTTTCTCAGCTTTAAAGTTGAGGGTGCAGAGGGTCTTGGTGAACATTAAACAAGATCATATGATATGTTTAACAGGGTGCCCAGCACCTGGTAGGTGCTGCATCTGGTGTTAACTGGGATCGACAAGAAGGATTCTAAGTGATCCTTGGTTTGAGTCATCACTGTGAAAGCCCTATAGCAGCCTTAGACAAGGAGAAATTGCATAACACTTTAAGGCTTCTTTGTTTAAAATTAAAAAAAAAAGAGAGAGAGAGAGACATTAAATCAGTCCATGACTATCAGCCTTTAGTGATAAAGTAGGAGCAAAGATGTTTCTGACCGAGATGTGTGCCCAGGACTAATAGAGTGGGTAGGCAGAGGAAGCATTTCTCTAGGGAGGAGGAGAGTTCTCTGAGCAGGAGCCCACAGACTGCGCTCACACCCAGGCATCAGTCCAGAAACAACAAGAACACTTTTTCATGAGACTCCGGTGACTTCAAATAAAAGGTGCTGTTTTAACCTGCCCGGCTGTCCTCAGCAGAGGCTGTGAAGCAGGAAGAACAGGGTCCGTTGCTTTCTGCCCAGACCATCCCAGATTAGCCAGAATCCTTGATCCTGGAAAAACAGTCTGCCAGGTTTAAAGACAATTTCAGCAGTAGAGGAGTCGAAACCATGGTGGCCACATGGGTTTTAGAAACTGTGGCAACCAGCCTTTTCTGGGAGCCTATTACATAAAATGGAGTGTGAATTAGAATAGAAATAGGCTGGGACAGGAGAAAGAACCGTATACAAGAATGATTTCAGACCAAGTCTATCTGTCCCCAAAGCCGACAAAGCTGACATGGCCCTCCCAGAGACTACAGATCATTACCAAGTTGGGGAAGGTGAGCAATGGAATCTCAGGGGTGTAAGTTGAGCCCTTGTGTCTTTCCCAGTACCTTCCTGTTGGCCTCGTTTGGATGCCTTCCAAACTAGCTGAACTCATTATAACTCATTCGAAAATTATTTCCCAAACTGCTCAAGGGTATCAAGTAATAAGTGTTGCAGAGGTAACCATTAGGTCTTATCACATGTAGGGACAAATGTGCTCCCGAGAAAGCACACACACTCTCTCACATTATCCTCAATTAAACCAGGCAACAAACTTACAACACAGCCTTGGGCATTAACTTGCTGAAATGGCTGAACAAAGATTCTTGGCGCCTGGTGCCAGACTCTACGGAACAGAGAGCTGGGTGAGGTGGACAGTGCCCCAGATTCCTCGTGGGGTGATTCCCTTGGGAGGCTAAGTTCGGAGAGCTAAGGATGAAGAGGATAATAGAAAAGGGGGGCCCTGCCTGTTCCTGAGCCAAAGGAGTCTCCAAGGCCCCTACTCGGAAGTCTCACAATCAGGGGTCTTGCTGTAGCTCTCAACCTACTCAGCTGGGTCCTTTGGGTCCTTTGAATCTGGTGAATTCTTCTGCACTCACACAAAAGACCCTCATTTTGGCAGGTAGGTTCTCTTCTACTTTATTCCTCCTCCTCCTCTTCACCACCTACTTCTTCCTTCTCCTATTTCTTTTTCCTTCCCTTCTCTTCATCCTCCTGATTCTCTTTGTCTACTCTCTTGCCTACTCCTTCCTACTTCCTAATACTACTAGAAAGCTGGCCCTCCTGGTGCTGGCCCTCCTGGTGCTGGCCCTCCTGGTG
>JADRCH010000040.1:4117302-4142487 GCA_019843965.1 Rhynchomys soricoides
GGAGCTGGCCCTCCTGGAGCTGGCCCTCCTGGTGCTGGCCCTCCTGGAGCTGGCCTTCCTGGAGCAATGCTTTGCTCTCATCACCCATGTACCTCTTCCTGTCTCCATTGTTCTCTCTGTTGTCCCATGTGCTGAAAGAAGTCCTGGCTGTATCCTCAGATCCCTCTGTGACATATCACCATATCACAGTTTTCTTTTTCCAAGAGCACCAAATATCCTTGTAAAACAGCAACTGGATATTTTCTAATGGCAGAAGAAATAATTCACCAGGAAGATACCACAACTAGTTGTCTACAAATAAATACTCATAGCAAAACTTGAGAGTATTATAGGAGAAAGAAAGAAAGCATTCCACTGCATCAGGAGATAATTTTAGCATCCTTATCAGCAGGCAAGTCACAGAAAATCTTGATAAAGCATCTTCGCAAATGTAGATGATATGAGCACTATCACTCACTGAATTCCCGACACCATGAACATGTTACTCAACAGTCACTAAACATGTATGGTGGTCAACACTAGCTGAACTTGTATCTCTTTATGCACACTGAAAAGGGCAGACCACAAAAGGGGAGATAATGAAACAAGTCAACGTATTTTTTTTTCTTAAATGTTTCAAAACAGGGTCCCTTGATATAATCCTGGCTGTCCTAGAACTTGCTCTGTAGATGAGGCTGTCCTTAAATTCAGAGATCCACTTGCCTCTGCCTACAAGTGTTAGGATCAAAGGTGTGTGCCACCACTGCCTGGCAGCAAGTCAACAAATTTTAAGGGCTTGAAAAATACAGTGGGCTTTTTTTTTTTTCTGGTCACAACAGAATCAAATAAAAAATCTATATCAATGTGACATCTGCTTCAATGAAAACAAGAAAGAAAAAGGAAAAGAAAGGACATGACTGCCCCTAGGGAGGAGAAAGTTTATTATCCATATGTGGGAAAGCATAGCCAGAGGCAGACACATCTGGAAGAGTCCAACGTGGTCATGATCCTGAACCATGATGTGTGTGTGTGAGAGGGGGTGTGTGGGGGGATAGACTAAGTACAGCATCTAGGAGGCCAAAAGTACAAATGAAGAGAAGGGGAGCAGGAAACCAAAACGTCTGGATTAATAGGGAAGAGCCTCTGGGGGAAAAGCAGCCCAGCCCCTGGGCTGGAGAGTTCAGGGTAGAAGGGGTGGTGGTGGTGGTGATGGCAACAGTACACTATAACAGGTCGGACTGAGGGATGCTGGGAGACCCTGGAGGCCAAGTATGCTTTTGTATGTTAAATAGGCACCTCAGCTACTTGTCCTGCCTTTGAAACTTAACACTACTCAAACCCCAAATATCCAGAAATTCAACAAGGTTTTCTTAAATAATTTATAAGACAAAGACAAAGTCACTAGCAAAGCTACAAATTATTTTGAACTGAATGAAAATAAAGTACATTGTATCAAAATTTGTAAAAGGCACAAAATAGCTTTCACATACCCATTATTAAAAACATTTAAAAATCAGATGATGATAAAAATAAGAGCATGAATCAACAAAGTAAACACTCAACAGATGAAAGAGAAAAGTTGATTCAAAAAAGATTGACAAAGTAGGCAAACTCTTAAACTAGATTGATTTAAGACAGGAAGTATATATCACCAATATGAGGAATAAAAAGGGGCTACCACCAACATAATCCTGTGAACAGCTAAAAGATAAAAAGAATGATAAGAAAAAAATGCTCAAAAATCTGAACATTAAATGAAAATTAGTGAAAAAAATATCAAATCTGAAACATCTAACTAGCTGGATTATCAAACACCTTTCCAACAGACTCCAGGGCAGATTACCTGATGATTTTCTTCAAATACTCATAGCAGAAATGTCTGCAAGTTACAGAGAGATTTTCAGAATACAATTGTCTTCTTCAGGGAAGAACTCTCGAACTACTTAGCAAAATAGCCAAGTGGTCCCTGAAAGCATAAACATAGAAGTAATCTTATAAAGGGTAAGCAAGTTGTACTTGAATCTTTAGGAATGTGAATGCAAGGTGTGGGAGTGTGGGGGGCTGTGGGGAGTGTGGGTGGTGTGGGTGGTGTGGGGGGTGTGGGGGGTGTGGGGGTGTTGCATGGGAAGGGCCAGAGGGAGGAAAGAGAAGGGGGAAATGATGTAATTATATTTTAATTTATTATATATGCATATTAGACAGCTGAATAAACTCCATAAACACAAGGGGAAAAATTAGGGAAGAGGTAACTTGCAGCTCACTTGAGAAGGCCAGCATCACCCCAACATCCTAATCAACAAAAACATCACAGAAGGGTCTGGAAACCATAATCTTTAATGAACAGAGCAAAAGATACCAATAAAATACCAACAAATTGAATCCAGTCATATTTAAAAGAAAATAAAACACAACGTGTGAATGCATTGGACCCTCAATACTGCTAATTAATCACCCGGAGAATGACATGTCAGTAAAGTTTTATACACATAAGTTACACATTGCATAAATTATGGAATAACTGTAATTTTTAAAAGGTCAGTATGTGTGATACTGGTGAAGGTGTGGGGTGACTGGTACTCTCCCTCACTGCTGATACCTGTAAAATGCTACAGAGACTTTGGAAAAACTTGATCATTGCTTGTAAACTTCATTCTCTACCTACCATACAATCTGCCATTCAATTTTTATGTTTACAAAGCCAAATGAAAAGATGGACCTACATGAAGACATACTATACCTTCCTTTCAACATTTTTTGTTATCATCCCAAACTAGGAATAACCTAAATGCTCATCAACATGTGGATGATTAAATAAATTTTGATATTTTTGTACAATGGATACAATATCACATAGTAAAAAAGAATATGACATTGATATTTGTCTTAGTTAGGGTTTCATTGCTGTGAACAGACACCATGACCAATGCAACTCTTATAAGGACAACATTTAACTGAGGATAGCTTACAGGTTCAGAGGTTCAGTCCATTATCATCAAGGTGTGAACATGACAGCATCCAGGCAGGCGTGGTACAGGAGGAGCTGAGAGTTCTACCTCTTCATTTGAAGGCAGCTAGGAAAAGACTAACTTCCAGACAGCTAGGATGAGGGTCTTAAAGTCCACCTCCAGAGTGACACACCTACTCCACCAAGGCCACACCCACTCCAACATGGCCACACCTTTTAATAGTACCACACTTGGCCAAGGCCACGCATATGCAACCATCACAATATTCATATTTAGAATATTCATATTTGTATATTTAGCAAATATACAAATATGAAATAAGACACATATACAAATAAGACAGTATCATATCTTAGAATCATCATGTTAAGTGAAAGAAAAGTGTAAGGGAACATGGGTCATCATGAGGGATAATTTCTGTTCAGATAACTTAGGGATAATATAAATGTCCAAAGTGGTGACGTTGGCTATCCAGGGTCTCTATCAGCCCCTTAATGGCTAACAACAGCTGTTCAGGGAACATACTATTTCTGGCAAAGTACCTCTTTTATGTGAGTTTTGTATAATATAGCTTTGATGTCAGAGGCATGAGCCTTAGCCTTCAACACCATGCCTCTCTGTGTATATGTCTGTACGTCTGTGTAGTTGTCTATGTGTATGCCTGGTCTGCCTATATGTGGCATGTGTGTGCTGACACATGCCTGGGTGTCTGTGGGTGCCTGCCTGCCTAACAGATTTTGCTCAGAATGAACAAAATATGTCCTATCTGTCTATGATTTTTCACAATCTCGTCAACATCTTGGTCTCTGGTGACCCCAATCTTATCCTGACATCAGAGTATGAACCTCACTCTTCTCCAAAGACTTCTCACTGTATGATTACATTTATTTAAATTGTGTAAAAGTGAAAGTTAATCTATACTTTCTGTTGGGGTCTAGGAATTTCCCCACAAACCACATGCACATCAATCTCAATCAAACAGGGATAGTTTATTGAACACACATTTCGGGACTGATTGATCAGGGACATAGGTCAGACTTGGAAGCTGAGACTGAAACCCCCAAGCCAGAATGCTAAGGAGCTTTTAAGCTTGAAATCCATAAACATCTGTGCCAAGTTATCCCACCAACAGGATTTAGGGATAGAAGACTTCCTTAGGAACATGCCTTTGTGGCACACTTACCCTGTTCCCATTGGTTGGGTTATTCAACTCTGACCGGGTGACTTGCTTAGCATTTATGTCTCAACTTGCCAACCCGGATGTCAGTTATCCACATGTCTTCTGCCAAGCAGGATGCCAGTAACCCAGGGAGGTCTTGGGAACTTAAACTTTTTTTGACCCCTATTCAAAATGGAACTTTTATTCAAACGGTCATGGTAACATCAGACAGGCTGTGGATATATGGGCCTTAACACTTTCAGAAAACAAATCATGGCCACCTGAGGTTAGACGGATCTCATGGGTTCAAAGGTCAAGACTTACCAGGTGTCCATTAGTTATAGTTACTGCCCTTCAACTATAGTTCACAGAACCTGTCTTAAATATTTTTTTTTCAAAAACTTTAAGAAGCATACATCCTGGTAGACTTGAAATTAATTTTTTTCTTCCACTTCATGACCCATCTGTGTCAATTTATTGACAATATTAACTGTGTTTCTCTTCTTGTTTTCATTGACACTGTCTCTCTCTCCTATGTGAATCTGTGGCTGTTCAGCTCAGTTCCTGCCTTGATATGGAGTCTTGCTCTTCATACCTTACAGGTCTTGGCTGACTGGAGGCCTTGGGTCTACAGCAGGAATGGGCTTGCTCTCAAGGGTTTTTCCTCATGTGTTGATTGTATTAGTCATGGCTCTCCAGAGAACAGAATAAATACAATAAATCTACAATAAATATACATAATATCTCTATATAGATATTATACAAATCTATAATAGATAGAATAAATAAAAGACAATCTATTAGAGTGGCTTCAGGCTGTGGGTCTTGGCTATACAACAATAGCTATCAGTAGGTGTCCCACTCAGTAAGTGTCATGGGGGAGGCTCAGGCTCAGGACCAGTGGGGAACTGGGGATATCTAAGCAGAGCTTCACTTGCTTGACCTAGTAGTAGGTCTTACTAGGAAGAGGGAGCAGCTGGCAGGCTGTAAAGGCTTTCTTTCTACCCTGAGCCAGAGTACTGGCTGCAGGAGGAAGCATTCATGAACCCCAAAAGACCACCAAGGAGAGATTTCGATGCAATCGCATTAGGGTCTTTATTCAAGCTTGAGCCTGGGCCACACCACCATCTCTGATGCGGTAGAACGGGAGGGGCAGCCCTGAGCCCAGTTTAAGGCAAGCATTTATAGAGGCAAGAAGGGGGTATCTAGCCTGGCACACATGTGATTGGAGGGCGATTATGGCCTGGCTGGTGCTGGGAGCCAAACCATATACTTAACGTCTGCTTTCCTCCTGATTGGAAGTTGTTAGGAAGTGAAGGGTCAGGGGCAGACTTGTAACCTGGGAGTGCAGATTTGTTGTAGAATAACCTGGAAACTGGTGCTAGATGTAGGTTTTGTTAGGGGGTAACCTGGAAACTGGTGCTAGGTACCCACCAATCTGTTAGTTAACTTGAGTTTAACCTTAGGTCAGGTTTTCTAAGATGGAGTCTGAACTCAAAATATCTAGTCTCTCACTATGATGGAGACCTCTTGTTGATCAGGATATGGGGTTGTTTTAGCAGCATAGCCTTTCCTGCCCCAAGTTACATTAGGAAATAGCTGATTCTTTAACACCTGAGTCTTTCTCAAATTATTCAGACTAAGTTAGCCGACTTCAGCATACATCTCACCCAGTAAGAATTTCTTCATCTATTTGCTGTCTCCTAAAATTCTGTCTTTCCCCTCTGCTGCTGCTTCTGTGCTCAATGTGCTATGTTTACAAACTTTTTATCGCTGCATGGTCAGTAGGGTGTTGGGTGGGGGCATAGGTAAATGTAACTGTGCTCTATCTAAAACCTCAGGAAACGCTGCATGCCTGCAACCCCAGCATTTGGGAGGTTAAGGCAGGAGAACTGTAAGTTCAAGACCAACTTGGGTATAGCAAGACTGTCCCCAAAACAGAAAAGAAAAACAAAACAAAAACAAACAAACAAACAAGCCAAACAAACATACACACATTTCAAGAGAAACTAAATAGCTGTATTTTAATGTGTAGACAGCTTCGTGGGAATGGTACAATGTATCCGCCATGAAAATTAACAAGGTGTTTTCTGATGCCCAAGGACAGACCTTAGGTAGTCTGCTCACTGCTGATTCTCACTGGTACCCACAGAAGAGTTTTTGGCGTTGCCAACAACAACTACCTGTTTCTATGTAGAACCTCCCAGGACCATTCCTGTGGGTTTAGTCTGGACACTTAATTTTGTAGTAGCAAAAGATGTCCTTTACTTGTTCCCAGCCTAGTTACCAACCCCAGAGCCCCAGAAGCAGAATGTAGCTGCAATATATAAATATGATCAGTTAGTGCGATCATACTGAATGTTGGACAAGAGAATGAAGCCACTGAGTGATTATGTCACATTGCCCAATGCCATGTGTCAAGTTATGGCAGATAAAGGAAGGGAATTCATAGCCCCTAGATTTTTAGCTCATTTCATTTTCATATTTTTATCCTTTTTTCTTTTAAAATATTTCTTTTTAATTATTAATTATGTTTGTGAATGTGTGTGTGGATATAGGTTTGCCCCTCCCTCCCCTCGTTTCTCCCACCCCTCCTTTGTAATAGAATTCTTTGCATGAGTGTTAGGCTAACATGGCCAGCTTGCATGTTCTTTGTTGGACATGGCATGAGAGCCTCATGCAGAATTTCTCTCATGGTTTCCATCCCCCACCAATATGTAGGTGAGAATACTTTGGTGGTGATCGGGAAGTTGCCCAGAGCAGTTCACAGGCTGGGAAAGCATGGGATCTAGGAGGTACATCCAGGCAGCCTAACTTTAGCATCTATTCCCCGACCTATCACTTCTTTTCACTTAAAAAGAAAAGAATATCTAAGGCGAGTCAAGGGAGGCTTGACTCTTCCATTACCCAGCAAATTGGTGGTGGGCCAAGGTTTTAGGAGAACATGCTTCTTACCTGTTGGCCATGAGATCAATATTATTAATAAATACTTCTTCTGAGCCAGATTTGCATTCTGAAAGGTACTAAAGACGTCCTTACAAAAGACTGGTTCTGTTTTTGTCCTTCTATTTCTTGTCGAGCGTGATGTTAGATGACATTCAACTATTAACCACATGGTTTCAGTGCAGTTTCCTCATTGCATCAAGCACTGGGATAGCTGTAATCTTTATTATTGGGGTGTGAACACGGGGGGTGTGCATCCTTTATAACGCACAGCAAAGCTTTATGGACACTACTGCTGGACTGTTTTAGAAAGGGAAGATTATTATTATTACATTTTGAGGCCCTTTTTATTACTTCCTCTGGGAAGAAACAATTGGCATTGTTAGCAACTAATAATAATGCTAATGGTGATGGTGTCAGATTACAAGCAGGTGCACCAGGCACTTGCCTAAGCACAGAATCGAAAATAAAACAGCAAGTGGATTGTAATTTCCGGCCTGAGAATTTTCACAGAAAGTCTTTAAATAATACAGGTCAGACTGCTGTAGTGAGCATCTTTTGGTTTTCTTGGAAAGGTATGGACAGATGCTGTGAATTAGCTAGAACACGTGTCTCCAGTGAAATGTGTGGATCCCACTGATTTCTCATGACAAGAATTCCCACTGGAAGGCTTTGTCCTCCTGAAGGGAATTTGACGAAGGGCATTCCACTATCTTCATATAAACTATGAGGAAGGACTAGCTATCTTCTTTTAGAAACTATTTGTTTTATTTGTGTGTGTGTGTGTGTGTGTGTGTGTGTGTGTGCATGCGTGTGCACACATGTAGGTACCAGGGAGGCCAGAAGAGGGTGTCATATTCTCAAGAGCCAGAGTTATAAACAGTTGTGGGTGGGGGTGCTGGGACCCAAACTTTGGTCCTCTGCAAGAGCAGCAAACGTTCTTAATAGCTGAGCCATCTTTTCAGTCCTCTGTTCTTTAATTTATCACAAACCAGGTCTTTTATTGTTTAAAAAATAAATCAGAGAACTGGAGAGATGGTTCAGGTCTTAGAACACTTGCTGCTCTTGCAGAAGGCCTGGGTTTAGTTCCCAGCACCCATAACTATCTGTAACTCCAGATCCAGGGGCTCCAACACCCTCTTCTGACCTTGGCAGGAACCAGGCACACATGTGGTGTCCAGACATACACGAAGGCAAAGACGCATACATATAAAACTAAAGGAAACAAATGTTTGGAACATTATTGAGTTACTAGGTAAAGGCAACACCCAATCTGCACACTCAACTCTAGTTGTTCTCTTTCTCTTTAAATTTTCTTAATGTCCGATCACGTTATCTTGCTGCCCTGGAAGACCGTTTAATCTGGCTGTGGTCACACACACTTGCAGTCCCAGCACCAGGAAGACGGAGAAAGAAGCATTACGAATTCACACTGGGTTCCGTAGTGAGCGCCTATCTTTAACATTTTTGCTTTTAAACATTTAACCCTCAGTTATTTCCCACCTCAGACCATTATTCAGAATCTCCAGGAAGCTCCTCAGAAGGAAAACAGCATTTTGAGCTAGTGTCGAATTTATACAAGAAATGTACAGCTGGCTCTCACTGCTGATTTAAGTATCTTTAGAGATCAGCCTACTCTTTCCATGAAGGTCATTGGTGCTGTGGTTACCCAGGTTCTTTCAATAGTTGAATGACACTGCACTGTTTTTCCTAGGAGTCTTTATGATAATAGCATCAAGAAACATATGGTGCTTATTATTATTATTTTTTAAACTAGCAGTTTATGGAACCTGCAATTCCTAAGACATGTCTCATTGTTCCTCTGCCTCCATGCTTGGCTTGTGTCACACATGATCACTGCTGGATCAGCTAGAAGAGGCTCCTTAGTTTTCACCATCCAAGCTACCTTTCTACAAAGAGTCTCTTTAAGGTCCTGGTGCTTACATTCTTGACCCAGTTAATTATCCTTTCATGAATTACCTTAAAGAAACAATATCATAACACACAGGGAAGACCTTATCAATCACGGTATAGAATATCCTTCTTAAGGAAATAATATCATCTGTGCCAGGGGTGCTAGCTGACGTTCAGAGCCAGACTACATTACCCCCACCCCCATGGTACCCTGTTCCCTCTCACGAGTCACATGTTTCCTTTGTAGCACTTATGATTATAATTAATCAAGTATACAGTTAATTCATATACTTCTAAAAATTAGAAGTAATTTTAGAAGTAATTTAGGTGGGGTTAGGGTTAGGGTTAGGGTTAGGGGTTAGGGGTTAGGGGTTAGGGGTTAGGGTTAGGGGTTAGGGGTTAGGGGTTAGGGTTAAGGTTAGGGTTAGGGGTTAGGGGTTAGGGTTAGGGGTTAGGGCTTAGGGGTTAGGGGTTAGGGGTTAGGGTTAGGGTTAGGGTTAGGGGTTAGGGTTAGGGTTAGGGTTAGGTTCCTATTCTTTTCTCCAATACTTGCTATTGCTCCTAGTACATAGTAGCTGTTCATTTGGTGTTTAGTAGATAAATGTCTACAGTACATAATAATAAATTTTAATGACTGGGGAAGGTTTCATGACCTAATCTCCAATGAAAACAAAGCAAAAACCAATGATAACAAAAAACAAAAAACAGATTGGTGAATTATACTAAAGGAAAGTCAAGACTCATTAAGCCAGGAGCAAGACTAATGATTAACATTCATTCAGACACAAAAAGTATTAGTCTTTAATTACTTTTTAGGTAGGATTTCAGGGAAAAGTGGAAGTTCTTAAGAACATTGTCTAATCCTGCTGGGAAGAAGAGAGCAAGCACAATTGTCTACAGACATCTTACCTCTGTGCTCCTCAACACGGAACCCAGGGTTGGGACCCACAGAGCTGAGCGCACAGATTCAAGAAAGGCCTTCAGCACCTGGTGAAGACCTGGTCAGAGGAGAGGGCCAGCTGCCTAGTGATTTTCTGAGGTCTGCAAGGATTTGCTTTCTGAATTGGATTCCAAAGGCTACCTGAGTTTCAGTAGAACAGGTGGCAGAGAGAATATAAGAAGCAGAAAAAATAAACAGCAACTCCCCCTCCCCCAGAAGACTAAGGACAGGGAGACACTGCCGGGAAGTAATGTTTTGTCTTTTTTGTCGATACAATGTATAAGTGATGTGTGTCAAGTGGAAACAGCCACTCATTCCTACTCTTATTTTGCTTTTTCTTAGTCCAGTACAGGGCTGTGCGTTGTCCTGGAGATGTGGAACAGCATCAGGTACTGAGATTCTCAGTGAGGGTGTTTGGTGGGATATTCGTATTAAATGTGAATTTGACTTACAATGTTTTCAACTGAGAGTGAGCTTCCCAGGTCAGCCATGGAGGCATATCTGTACAAACCCTGCAGGAGCACTTAGATGCTCTACAACCTGAGATGCAAGAGGAGGGATATTAATGCTAACCCAGAAACCCTCTGCCACCCCTGCTGACTGAAGACACTCCTGTCATTCTCTTTGGCAATGCAAGCCAGGAGGTCATAGCCTCCATCCCAATTCAGTGAGCCATGGAAAGACACACCCACCACCTATATCTCTAGCCCTGTACAGGTCAGCAGCTGCCAGCCTCTCATGAGTTAGGACAAGAATACACCATGGCTGATAAATAGACACTCACAGGTGGTTGTGCCGTCAGCATCCAGACGTTGTGTGGTCCATCCCTTTGTCCGGCTCAGACTAACACTCAGGTTCTAGCCCAGGACACAATCCAGGTTCCCATCCAAGGTTTTCTTTTCACCTTGCTTATCTGCCAGTTTTCCTATGGTAAATAATCAATCTGCAATTGGTTCTGGAATTACAGCACTAATGGTCTGGGAAGATAGTCATGTGGTATTCCCTGACTGGAGAAAGACCCTTGAAGAACTATCTCCTCAACTTCAAAGGCTTTAACCCACTTAAAACACACCCAAAACTTTGGAGATTATATGCAGCTTAGCTGAAAGACATGGAAAGCCCAGAGATAAGATAGAGTCTGCAAACCTTTCATGGAAGCTTCGAAAGTGCTATCAGCATCATCTCTAAAAAATGCAAAGCACCAGGAGGGTCTAATCAGTCTTTTGGCAAACATTTCCCTGGACAGATAAGAGACCTGCGCAGAGGTGAGGGGAGATGGGACCAGGGCCGAGCATGAAGGAAAGACAACGGATAACCAATCTCTTGGGTCATTCAAACACTGCATTACCCCATTCTTCAAACCTTAAAAAATGATAGCTTACATCAGTCCAGGTCAGTGTAAGCAGTTGAGCTTTGGAAACAAAGGAGTCGTGTTATTCTTCTGGAATGTGAGCCTGCTTTTCACCTACTTTATCTGGTCTACATTCCAAGGCCTCTTGAAAAGGCTGGTAAACAAACAGTCTGGTCAGAAACCTGCAGAGACCTGGGCCTGCTGAACTCCAAAGGTTGGCTTCTACTTCCAGGTGAACTTGCCAATTCATGGCTTGGTCCATTTGCCTGACCTGAAGAGCCAGGTTGACAAGCTTAGGCAGGAGGTGGGGTGGCCGCCACCTGAAGTTCTCTCACATGCAATCAGCCCTTCTCTGCAGCCGGCTTTAAAGCAGCCCCATAAGTCAAGGCCAGGGAGCCCTGATCTCACCCCCCAACACTCAGAACCTACTGTGTGCCCAGGTCTGTCTTAACGCACAGCCTGGCAATGAGAACAAGGAATAGTTCTGGAGGGCTCCCTGCAGGGGCCCAGGGATTTCTCTGACTCTTGGCTACACAGCTTCAAATGGAGAACATCAAGGTCCTCAGAAGTAGTATTTTGTGCTGACACATTTATTAAGTATGGATTCCATATAGTATACAAGGAAGGATTAATGAACAAGTGTTTTGTAATTGAGACATTTTCCCCACACAAAGGAATTAGCTATGTGTTCTGGATATTTGTAGTGGCGTTCCTGGGCCCTCTGGAAGCTGACTTCCTCTGGCCAAGCCTGGTGGTCCCTGCACTGCTTGTAAGAGCGGCTCAAGGCACACCCCTTTCAGTAGGCTACTTCACCACGAATGCTGCCAAGAATGTTGCCCAGTGCAAGAACCTCAGGCAGCAAGACAGGCAGGGTGAAGAAGTCGGCTGGACCATGAGGACTGGCTGTAGTCGCATGGTCAGGAGAAAGCTGATGGACCACACGGAGGCCGGTGGGTGGGGACAAGCATGCAGGGGCAAGCATCCCAATCACAGACAGAAGTGAAATGAAGAAGGAAGGCAGAGGCATGTTGGTTGATTCGGGCCAGGATGCAGAGGCCCAGTTTCCAGGCACATTCCCTGACTCCTGGAGCCAAGGCAACAAGAGGCAGAGGCTATGGACTCGAAACCAGTCCTGTCTCCCTGCCTGACTTGTCTCAGCACCAGGCTGGCCACTGGTCCTCAGATACAGCAGGAAGATAAAGGGAATGGAGAAGCTTCAGGAGTCTTTATTATTTAGGCAACAAGCCAGACAGTATAAAAGATGACACGCAGCTGAGTTGAGATGTCCAAGAAGCAGTGGGCACTTCTCTCCAAAACTAGAAAAATAGAGATGGGTTCTCAGGGAGGATCTAGGGAAGAGGGTGGTGAAGAAGAAGATGCTTGTGGGTTTTTTTGTTTTTTGGGTTTTTTTCTAAGAATCTTTAGAGCTGTCTTTTCTCTGGCTCCTGGATGATAGATAGCCAAGCTGATAAAAAATTTGTGCTGTGAAGGCATCATGTAACTAAAAGTGATATTCCACATCAGGCTTGAGCCCTGTCTAGGAATGAATGAAGTATCTAGAAAGTAAGATTTTCTGGGAGTAACAACCCAGGCAGTAAGAACCACACATGGAGAGACCACTGAAAGTACTTTCAAAGACTTTCCTGGATCTGGATGAGAGAGACCACACCCCTGTTCATCCTCCATTCATGTCTGCTGTCACTGCACACCATGGCCCAGCTGGGCTCCTGTAATGCCAGAAAGTGGCAGGCACATCTGATCTGGGTAAGACTTTCTTCTAAATTCTGATCTCCAGTCTCCCTCTGGAAAGCAGGCACCCGTAGGCTCTGAGTTTAACCTTCCACTTGCTGTGTTGCTCTGCCTTAGAAGGAGGCCTGACCTTGGCAATGGAGAGCTCACATTCCTGGACCTCACCCTTGACATCTTGCGGAGGAAGATTCCATGCTTTCTCTTGTTATTCCCAAATCTTTGTCTGCCTTTCACTCTCCTAAATCTAACGACCCTTGACCTTGAGCTGGCCAGTTCTTGAAGCAGCTGCCTTTTGGGGGGTTTCCTGCTTTGGAAACCTGGCACCTACATCTGTCTGAAGAAGTTAAGGCACTCATCCAAGATGATGAGAATGTTGAATGAAACTCAGAGCTGACAGTGTGGCATAGTGTAAAGGATAGTGTCTTAGTTGGGATTTCTACTGCTGTGTGAACCCCATGGTCAAAGCAACCTGGGGAGGAAAGGGTTGATCAGCCTTCCACTTCCATCACTGAAGGAAGCCAGGTCAAAAACTCAAACAGGGCAGGAACTGATGCAGAGGCCATGGAAGGGTACTGCTTACTGACTTACTTATCATGGCTTGCTCAGTCTGCTTTTCTTATAGAACCCAGGGCCACCAGCCCAAGGATGGCACCACCCATAATCAATAACTAATTAAGAAATGCCACACAGCTGTGCAGTGGTAGCACACCCCTTTAATCCCAGCACTCAGGAAAAAGGTGATCTCTGAGTTCGAGGCTAGTCTGGACTACAGAGCAAGTTCCAGGACAGCTAGGGCTACACAGTGAAACCCTGTCTTGTTCCTCCCTCCCCAAAAGAAAGGCCCTATAGCTGGATCTTATGAAGGAATTTTCTCAGTTGAAGCTCCTCCTTTCAGATAACTCCAGCCTGTGTCAGGTAGATACAAAAACAGCCATCACAGATAGGCTTGCCCCCAACTGACATACACATATTGAAGAAGAAGAGGAGCAGGAGGAAGAGGAAAAGAAAGAAGAGGAAGAGGAGGAAGAGGAAGATGAGGAGGAGGAAGAGGAAGAAGAGGAGGAGAAGGAGACACATTTCAATTTTATAAAACTTTCCAATCAAGGGGTAAGTTTTAAGAATTCGACTCTGTATATAGCCACAATGGCTGAGCAGCCTGGGATGGTATTGAAAAATCCACAATATGAAGTGACCGTACACTGACATGGCGGTCCCTGACCCAGCTAGCCTAAACTCATACTCCACAGCTCCTTGGCTTCCCCAGTGCTTTTCCAGAATACCCTAAAAATTCCTACAGCTAAGAACTTGCTACTTGACTTAACCCAATTCTTCCTAAATTAGTCAACCTCCATTCACTTGTATTCTATCTTTATCTATCTCCTGGGATTCCTAATTGTTCTGAGACTGTGGTTTGGAAAATTGCCCTGTGTATTGATTATGGTTTTGAAGTTTCTTATTCTTGCTTTGATTTACAGCTGGAATGAATGACCAGCAAACCTCGTGTGACTAGTGATCTTCTGACACATTTCTTCTCTGCAGTGTGCCCTCAGAATCTTTATTTTAGTTTTTTAATATCCAGAGCTTAATCAAGGACATGAGAGCAGTTATACCATATCCTGTCATTTCAAAGCCCTCCTTTCCAGCCCTTCAGTCATGGCTTCTGAAGGCTCTGGAGCCTGGGTTTTGGCTAGCCTAGCTGGAAAGACTAGCCCATCTTTCTGGGGAATTAGAATGTCCCAGGCTTGAACCATCCGAGTGCAGGACCTAGAGGAGAGGATCATTACTGTCTTTATGAATAAGAGGCCTCCTCAGGGGCAGCTGTTGCCAGGGCCACAGGCTCCAGAGTCAGAGCTGGCATTAGAATCGGATCTTCTGGTGTCTCTGCCAAGAACTCTTCTCGGTCCTCTGCGTCGTCATCCTGGGAGCCACAATGGGACCGCTTAAAGGTAAGATGGTTAGAAGCCACCATTCTGGACACGGACCCTAGTTCTACATTATTTACTGTACCAACTCAAAAGGAAGCATGTTGCTTTTGTAATCCCAGCACTCTGGTGGCAGAGGCAGGTAAATCTCTTGAGTTTGAGGCCAGTCTGATGCATAGATCGAGTTCCGGGACAGCCAGAGCTACACAGAGAAACCCTGTCTTGAAAAACTGAGAAAGGGAGCTGAAGGGGGTAGACAGAGAGACAGAGATGGAGAGAGAGACAGAGAGAGAGAGAGAGACACAGAGAGAGAGAAATGGTGTTTTAAAAATGAAAAAAGAAAGCATAAGGTAAAGTAATACCCTGGAAAGTATTCGTAGTCGATGACCAAAATATGAACAGTTGAGGAAAGGCCCTGGCTTGTTCTTGTGCCAACGGAGGCGCTGGGCTGAGATGGTGGAGATGACACACTAGGCTGTGAGGACGCCCCCTGCCTGCTACTGGCAGCATTGACTCTCGTGCCGCTCTGGCTTTGTCTACCATCAGGCATGGGCAGAGCAGGGAACATTTGGCATTTTTTTTTCTCTCATAGCAAATGGCTGACAATCAGTTTAGAATGATTCCACCTTAATTTTTAACTCAATCTAGCTCAACGTGCAAGTTTAAATGCGACACAGCTTTCTCACTGCTTTTCTAGCCAGGCCTCGTAACTAGAGAAAACCCTCTCTTTAGCCTGAGTCTGAAAACGTAATACTGATGGAAATAATTTGATAATTCTCTCAAACATAGGGATGTAGTCACCTCTGTAATTTTACTTATTAAACTTTCAACAACCTGTATGCCCATTGTATGCATTTAAATGATCATTTCCTTTAAAGTGGTGGTTAGGGTCTCTCTACTACCCAATGTTAACCTTAATGCTTTGTTTGTTGTCTGCCCATGCCCAGGCTGTTTCCTCTCCCTTAAACATCTGGCCTGCTCTCAACCCTTCACCCTCCATTGTGTCATGCCCTTCCCTCCCAAGTGAGGCCAAGACGAGCAGTCACCATGCTCTGCTCAGTCTCCATGCTTTCAATTTGTGGATACTTCTCCTCAGGATGGCCTAGCCTCTACCCATTAAGACGTGGAGAGAGTTTCTCCTAGGTTCCCTCGTGAGGCAGTGTCCACCCTCATAGGACTGGACGCCTTTCTTGTCTATGACTCTGAGGACTGCTCCTACCTGTGGAGGCTCTCTACATCCTTGGCTGTGAAGCCCCACTCCCCATCTGTCCTCATCAACTTGGTTGCCCAGTAGCATTTAATGTAAGCAAAAATTCCTCCTCAGCAAAGAATTTTGTCTGCTCTTGTTTCCTGACTCGATTTCTGTCTACTAGCTAAGTCACCACTGTACTGAAGTTTGTACTTCAGTACTTGAAAATCAAAGAACCCTATTTCAAATGTCCCTTCCTATATAATTTCCTTAATGGACTGTAGGATGCTTATGACCCCATCACCTCTAAACATGCATTGCCATCGCTGGTGGCTCATGGAATTCTTACCTCTGTGACAACGAGTTCCAAGGTCTTGGGCTGAGAGATTCAATTTGATAAGCATACTGAATTTTGGCCACTAGTATGATTGTTTGTGCACAAAACACAGACACACACAGAGAGAGAGAGAGAGAGAGAGAGAGAGAGAGAGAGAGAGAGAGAGAGGGAGAGAGAGAGAGAGAGAGAGAGAGAGAGGGAGAGAGAGAGAGAGAGGAGAGAGAGGCACTTCAAAAGCTGTTTAGGTCTTAAATGTCAACAGCGGTATGAATTTTAGTGCTTCGGGAGTTAGTTTTCCCCGAAGGCCCAGGTGGAACTCACTGGCACCAGGACTAGCAGAAACAACAGATTTCTAGGAAGAGGAAGTCAGCGTTGACCTAAAGTCCTGCCATATGTTCCTCTGTGCTGGCTCACGAGCTGGGCGTCCCCATGGGACCTGGGGAATTGTCCAGGTCTGAGTCCATTTTACTCAGATTAAATGTAGCTGATGTTCCTGATGACAGAGTTTCAACATTTGGTCATCCTATGATGATTTTGGCTCTGCCAGATATCACTGCTCTAGGCTTTTGAATATATACTTATCCATAATAACAAAGTTCATTCTGATTAGCATTATCAGAAGAATTTGACCACCCTCCTGGGGAGCCCTGAAATACCACCCAGCAGGCTCCACTCTGGGATTCAAATCAGGGGATGTGGATCAATTTCAGAGCCTTCTCAGCAATACAAGCCAGCAATTTCTCTCTGACTTTGGAACTGCTGGATAGCAGCACCGATGTAGAGAAGTTGTGGATTAGCCTGATAGTCACATAATCTGAGAAGGGGAAACACATGGTACACTGAGTTGCCCATGTCACTGGCTATGATACCAAAGACTTCTCTGTAAAACTGCCCTAAAGAAGGAATGTGTGTCTTTCCCCAAGAACCTCCCTCTGAAGAATGGCTGCATGCCAAGCACTGAATGCCACGGGAAAAGACACAGCCTTCCGTCTGTCCCTTCCCCCCTTACTAAACATAGGACAGGAAGCTGCTGTGAACCTTCTGATGTCATGGATATCTTTTCTGGAGAGTGACCTGCCTGTGCATCCACAGGAGACTGGAGAGGGAAAGTACTGTGCTTAGTAAACAGAATTAGGTATTTCTGCCCCATTTTGACTATTCTTGTCCCACTTACTTGGTGCCTCGGATGACAAACCACAACTAGCCTGAACAGGTTTTCAGAGATCCACTAAACCACTTTCCTTATTCCTTTAAAGAGGAGAGAGTATGAAGATTAATGCCTACATCAAACTGGGTGAGGCAGGCCAGTTCAGAAAGCAGGCTTCTTGCCTCAGTCTGTAGTCTGGCACTGTGTCTCATTTCCTGCCCCAATTTTCACTGCATAAGTCAGATGACATTTGAGAGTTTATTTGCAAAAGAGGCTTGGCTGTGGTTGTTAAGCACACCTGCCACATGCTTCTGCTTGGCCTAAGCTACCCTTGACAAGGAACAGAGAAGCTAACCAGGGCTATATGTCATTAGGGTAGGCGGGCGCCTCCTTTCCTTACCACTGGACAACCAGGTTCTCTTTAAGAATATATTTCTACCTTCAGTTACACAGGGACAACAGCTTACGAACCTCCAGCCAATTCATTTCAGCAAATGCTTCACAATCACTGGCTACCGACAGACACTGGAAATGAACTAGATGCAGCACCTCATCTCAAGGAGCTTACAGATTTAGTGTGCAGAATTAGGCACCTAAAATACAGATCAGGGCACTGAAATATGGTGGCCGAATGAGTTGTTCGTCACACAACCTAGACATGTAAAGCAGTGGAAAGAGTTTTCTTTTTAATGGCCAAAATCATACAGAAGATAGAATAAGAATTTCTACCATGCATTTAAGTGAGGAATCTAAAACGGAATTCTGGGGGATAAGGAGGAAGCAATATTCAAAGAGATAATCACTGAGGATTTTTTCAAATGTCAATTATTCGTTAAAATTTCAAGCAGACAAAACAAATGGTTCCAAAAGCAATCTATCGCAAAGACCACATAAATGCCAAGGTGGGGAGATCATTGTGAAAGCAGCCAAAGAGAAAAAACCCACTACCTCCAAGAGAATAGCAGGAGAATGAAGCTAGCTTCACCATGACAACAGCAAGAGGCAGAAAACCCGAGACCATAATGCCTTCAAGGCAGTGTGTGACTGCCAAGCTAGTGCTATATGCCTACCAAAGCATCTCTTTAAACAGTTTAGGCCAAGGTAAGTATTATGGTGGTTATAAGCAAGGTGCTGAGGAAGGAAGGAGGGAAGATAGGAAGGAAAAAAGAAAGGAAGGAATGATTGATTGATTGATTGATTGTGCCTGGGTGGTAGTCACAGGAGTTGTGAATGAAGCCAATATAACTAGATCTGGATCCAGATAGAAAAGCAAGGCTTAGGCGGCGGTGAAGCGGAGAAGGGCTGGTGCAGCCAGCTGTGGTCACTTGTTCAAATGAGAAGACCCTAGCTCCCACACAGAGCCCTTTTACTCAGTGCTGTGAATGTGGGCGGTGAGCAGGATGTCAGCTCTCCTTAACCTCCAGCTTGGTGGCCCCATCTAAGACACGATCTGCATGTCTGGCTGGCTGCCCTGTTGAGTGGTGCTGCAGATAGGGCGCTCAGAAAGGGTGCCTAAGGTGTGTACAGAGTTCCCAGGCAAGTTCCGGTAACAGAAAACAACGGAGCATTATGATGGCTGATCTCAGTCATCAATTTCACACAAAGGAAAGAAGGAGAGGCTGAAAAATTGCCTTATCAGATTGGCCTGTCTATGGAACAATTTCTTGATGATGATGATGATGATTGCCTTTGAATGGAGGAGGACCCAGCCCACTGTGGGTGATACCATCCCTAGGCAGGTGGACCTAGCTTACATTAAGGAAGGTAGCCTGAGAGAAAGCCAGTAGGCATCCTTCCTCTATGGTTTCTGCTTTAGCTCCTGCTTGAATTTCTGCCCTGACTTCTCTGTGATGGACTGTGGCATAGAAGTGTAATCCAAATAAACCCTTCCCTCCCTAAGTCCTTTCGTCAGGGTGTGTATTGTAGTAGCAGAAATGGAACTATGACAGATGTGTCTCCTGCCTACACCAGTGAATACAGCTTCCTCCTGGTGCTCAGGCACACGCTCTGCGCTCCCTGGAAGAACTTCTCTGAGCAGTGTAATTGGGACATCAAGGCTGAACAGGTCCCTCTAGAATACAACTATGCTGTTTCTGAGGACATCAAGGACCTATAGAAGTCCCGGTCGACAGAGGTGATTCTTATACAGAGCCCCTCCCCTCTTCTCCTCATACTCTCACATGACCTAGCCGTTACTCCTCTTGGCCCCTGTGTAACCTTGGTTCATGAATACTTTTGCAGTCCTCAGCACAGGAAATGCAACAAGATACAATTTACAAAGAATTCCTTTGAGTTCTGGGTATCTGACCTCATTGTATCCAGCCATAGGGGAATAGAACACTATAAAATATTACAAGAGTCTAAATTGCCAGGATTTAGCACGGTTCTTGCTGATTTCAGAGAGCATTTTAATGTGCTGTAACCCCCTTCCCTATAGCACCTTGATGACAATCAAGGTTGCTTGTTGATATTGGTCACCTAGAGTGTGTGGTACATATATAGTAGCTAGATATTCACTCACATTTCCGAAGGCATAAGTAAAATGATAACTGTGTTGCATGGATTCGAAACTCATTTTCCTTTGGATGCACAATGGACTCAGACATGACAGCTAGAACCTGATGTGGGCAGCCCCAACGTCTTCACATATGTGCACACAAGACAGCAAGGCCAAGCACTTCTGCAGAGTCAGTCCTGCCTGTGTTGCTCCCTTGCATACTCTCTTAGGCACCATAAGTACTGTCCACCTTAAAGTGTGTTTTACCTTTCTTCATTCATACATTTTTCCCCAAATGCAACCAAAGCTCATGTGAAAAAGGAATTATTATTTCTACCTAGACCCACGCCGAAGTCTACAACTGTAGAAGTTGAATATGGACTTTAGAATCATTCATCCCAAGTTTGAATCTTAATTCTGCTACTTCTCAGCTTAGTTACAGTATAAAAATCAAACTCCACAAACTAATGGTAAGGCCCTATTGCTGAAGGCAACATTTATGTATTTCATTGAACACAGAGAAGCTGAGTTGATGCCTAGCTAGAGCCTTCATCCTTACCGACTAGTGTTTATGGTGCTGGCAGGTACTCTGTATGCTACCAGAGGAGAAAGGTAAACACCTACCTTAGCTACAAACTCTGTAATTTGTGATGATGACCTGCCTGCATGATACAGCAATGCATCAGTGGCACAAATGTTGTGGGAGAAACCAAACACTCTCTGATTGGATTTAAGGACCACTCCACAATTTGGAAGCCATGCCTGACACTGCTCAGGTAGCCAAGAACCTGAGACTGTAGAGGCCATGGACCTAGGGGGAAACTAAATACTGCTGTGCTGCTAAAGGAACATAGCAATAAAGTGGCTCTGAACGTCATTCTTCTATACACGTCAGCTGATGATATTACCTACCACCTGGGCTACTGCAAAGATCAGATGAAATAATATACATAAAATTCCTGGTGTGTATAAAATACAAAAATTATTAGCTAGCATCATCAGGATGACTTAAATATTTATGGAATTAGATATGGGCAAAGAAGAGCACCACAATACTGGACAATTTGCCTGACATGTGCTTTATATCAGTTCACAGCATTTATATAATGGGAAAACGTGATTTTCTCATTTGTTCTTTAATATGTATAATATGGTAAGGTATCTATAATAAGATGCTGATATGTATTTAAAAATACTCTAGAGTTATGTCCCTTCATCTTGCTTTCCTGCAAAACCAATGGATGGCTAATTAATCTTTAAGGCTCTATGCAGCTACAAAGTAGGGCTGTGAGTATGTAGGTATGAGAGAGAGTATGTGAGTGTGTGAGTGTGTGTGAGTGTGTAAGTGTGTGAGTGTGTGCATGTGTGTCAGTGTGTAAGTGTGTGAGTGAGTGTGTGAGTGAGCGTGTGCGTGTGTGAGTGTGTGCGTGTGTGTAAGTGTGAGTGTGAGTGTGTGCATGTGTGAGTGTATGCATTGTGTAAGTATGTGAGTGTGAGTGTGTGCATGTGTGAGTGTGTGAGTGTGTGAGTGTGTGACTGTGTGCATGTGTGAGTGTGTGAGTGTGTGCATGTGTAAGTGTGTGTGCGAGTGTGTGAGTGTGTGTGAATGTGTGTGCATGTGTGAGTGTGTGAGTATGTGAATGTGTGAGTGTGTGGATGTGTGAGTGTGTGTGAGTGTGTGCATGTGTGAGTGTGTGTGAGTGTGTGAGTGTGTGCATGTGTGAGTGTGTGAGTGTGTGCATGTGTGAGTGTGTGCATGTGTAAGTGGGTGTGTGCGAGTGTGTGAGTGTGTACATGTGTGAGTGTGTGTGAGTGTGTGCATGTGTGAGTGTGTGCATGTGTGAGTGTGTGAGTGTTTGGATGTGTGAGTGTGTGAGTGAGTGTGTGGCTATGACCAAGGCAATTCTCATAAAGGAATCTATCTGAGGACCCTGCTATAGTGTCAGGAGCTTAGTCCATTTACCATCATGGTGGAAAGTATGATAACAGGTGGATATGGGGGGGTCTAGTATGGCGTGTGGTTCCTCTGACACCTCAAAGCCCAGCGACACACTTCTCCCAACAAGGCCACACCCACTCCAACAAGGCAACACCTCCCAATCCCACTCAAATATACCACTCCCTGATGACTAAGCATTCAAATATCTGAGCCCACGGGGCCATTGTCCTTCAAACCACTACACCTACCTACTAACAGCAAAAAGAGAAATGCTTCCACTCTCCTTATGGAGATTGACTAGCTTCGGGGAACCCAGAGATAACAGAAGGGCCTGGACCTCACGCCCAACCCAACCCAACCCAACCACTGGCTTCAATGATAGCAGGGAGGAGGTAAGGAGGTCGTCAGGCTTGGGAAGTGGTGTGTGACTCTCTGGAAGGCTGGTAGCACTGACACAATCCAGGACACAGCAAAGAACTGCTCTTGGGAGGGGACAGTGATGGGAGCCAGTCAGTCCTCAACCTTACACAAAAGTCTAGCTTTGCTCAGCAGGAGCAAACCTGTGCAGACATTCACTGCATGGTCAGCAGATGGATGGAGACCTTCAATTTCTTTCTTATCCACTAAAACAAAACAAAACCAAAAACATACACAAAAAACTAGAGACATGAACAGGTGATTCCGTGACCTGAGGCATTCCAGTGAGCACTGCATGACCTCTGAACAGGTTTTCAAGTACAGTGCATCTGGAAGTGTAGCAACCACTGAGGAGAATCACCTCTCTACAGAGCTTCTGCATCAACCACTGAGGAGAATCATCTCTCTATGGAGCTTCTGCATCTTTGGCCAGATGGGGATGGCCTGGGATCTGCACTTAATAGAAAGCAACACTAGACAAGCAGAAGCTTTCAAGAACAAAAACAACTCCATGTTCTGGAGTCTGCACAAAGGTGTGTGCTGTAAGAAGTGAGGAAGGCAGATTAGAGCTCTGAGCCGATGGGCCCAGTGACACTTTGCCAAGGCCACTGGGCTGGCAGTTCCCCCACTGCGCCATTGCTACCTGAGGCAAATAGGGTATTTCTGCTACTGAACATAGATGGATCAGGATGGCAAATTTCACCTCCTGTCCTATTATCCATTAGCCTATCCACCAACAGTTGGCATTGTACTAGATGACCAACTGTCCACAGTGCTGACGGGTTCAGTGCCTCAGAGATTGCAGGCAAAACAGGAAAGGCCAAACTGAGCTGAAGCAGAAGTCTAATTTCCTACAATGTCAACTCTGGATAAATAGCTCCTGGTGTGCCCATGAGACAGCACTCATCTTTGCTTTTCAGCCTCAGGAGGAGACTCTCAGGAAATAATCTCAGGTTTTCAGAGCAGCAAAGTTATCATTAGGTTTCTTGCCAGCAGGGCCAAGACTGAGCAGGAGAAAAAGAAAAGCAAAAGACAAAAAAACCACTCTCTTAGATAAAAGTCACAATTCAAGAGAGAATAATCCATTCCTCCCCACCCACCTTAAACATATGCATCAGATTTCCTCCACAAAAGCAACCACCTTTTATCCAATCTCCCTCTTAGTGGGAGGGTGGTTCTGGGAGCCGCAGATGTCTGAGGAAATGCTTCAGTGTTTATTTTTAAAGGGGAAGCTGCTTCACATGAACTGGGGGAAAGTCTTTTGTATGGTTTCACTGGAAGATGGAGACAGAATAGCAGTGAAGTAAGGTTTTCCTAACCAGAGACCAAATCCACGCACGTAGACATCCTGCTGGCCTGACAACGCAGAATGTCTTCCTGGCCACACCCTGAAGACATCATGTCCAGTGCCAGCTGGGCAAAGTGAGCCTTGGTTTTCTGAAACAAAAGGTTTTGTATCCATCTATATTTGGCAGCCACAAAGCTTGCCATATGCAGAGGGAGAGTGTAAGGGCTGAATTGCAATCTGCCTCGTCTCTTGGTGTATCACAGCTGAGTCATATTCATCCCCAGACTCAGAAAATGTAAACAGATTGGGGGGTGGGGGGAGTAAGGAACCTGCATGCCTTGGGCTTTGCAAGTTCTCCTTGTTGGATGTTCTTTCTTCCTCGGCTTTCTTGCCTATGAAGAAACAAGATCTGCAGAGAAGCTTTTGCTCCAAACTTGGATGTCTTGGTACATCAGATCTGGAAGCTTGATTGAATGACAGAGAACATACCTTCATTTCTTAGAACAGCCAGTGTATCCTAGATCAAGGTTAGGAGGAAGAGACTAAGCCTTCTGCAGTGGGAATTGTCTGATTCCCAGTCTTCACTATCCCCCTCCCCCATAATTGAACATGGTGGGGGGCCCTTAAAACCATTTGCTGATTCCTCCAGCAGAAATCAGCTGAGAAAACATCAGAGCGCATCCTCAGATGCAGATGAATTATCTTTTGCACACCCCAGAGCAGTGGTTCTCAACCTTCCTAGTGCTGCAACCCTTTAACACAGTTCCTCATGTTGTGGTGACCCCAACCATAAAATTATTTTGTTGCTACTTCATAACTGTAACTTTGCTACTGGTATGAATTGTGATGTAAATATCTGATATGCAATCCCTGTTGGATTCATGACCCACAGGTTAAACAAACAAACAAACAAATAAAAAAAAAGGTCATTGTTTGTTATACTAGAATGGTTACCCTAAAGACTTCTGGCATGTAGTTACCATGAAGAACGGCCTTGAAGAGGAAGAAGTGACCAGTGCTGATGAAACACAAGTCATGGTGGTGAGGTGATCCTGCAGAGTCAACATGCCAAGTGTGTCAACAAATACTTATCAAGCAATCCCTAGAATGGTATAACTCTAAAAGGCATAGCTCCTGCCCTAAGGGGCTTACACTCTTTGTTGGGGGGAGGGTGAGGAGAAGTGTGAGAGATAATCATTTAACAATTACTCTACAGTAAAACCTAAGGCAAATAAGTGCAGAGATTTGAGCAGTTTCCAGAGTGAAATCTGAGACAGGAAAGCTCACAGGGCCATTTAGTTTATTATGTGTAAGTCTCAAGATTAGCTACCCCTCTGGAGGGCTCATATAATTAGCACTGTGCTGGGCAATTACTGGAATTATTATTTCTCAAGATACAGAATTAAAAACCCTTGAAAGGATGTTGAAAAAAAAAAAGAGGCAGCAGT
>JADRCH010000040.1:4145390-4158507 GCA_019843965.1 Rhynchomys soricoides
CAGTGCTCATTAGTTAATCCTTGCCATTTTGATTTATTTTGAATTCTCCCCACTCAGCATTTAAGTTTAAATTACTACTTGGAAGAAGGAGTGATCTCATTAGCATTAACCATCTACTTGAGCCTAGAATCTCTGAAAGAAAAAAGAGTCTCAATTGAGTGATTGTCTTCTCAGGTTTCTCTGTGGGCATTATCTGTGAGAGAGTGTCTTGCTTACTAACTGATGTCAGAAGGACCAGCCCACTATAGGCGTTACCATTCCCTGGACAGGCAGTCCTATGCTATATACGAAGGCTAAGCATGAGCCTGAGTGACTTAGCTAGCAAGCAGCATCCTTTGTAGTTGTACATTCCTGGTTGTGAGTGAGGTCCCTGGAGTGGTAATGCTTCATGGAATATCAAGCAGTCCTGTCTTCAGGTTCCTGCCTGAATTCTGGCACTGACTTCCCTCAGTGATGGACTGTGACCTGCGAGTATAAGATGAAATGAACTCTTTCTTCCTCTAAGTTTCTTTTGGTCAGAGTTTTGTCACAGCAAGAGAACAAAAAGGAGATGAGAGGTGATTCTGTGCTACGTTCATGTAGTTGGACAAACGGATGAATACAGTATGCTCAGAGCACTGCTGCCAGTACTTTTTCCTCAGTACTCTGTTCTCATTTCTCATTCTTCCCATTCTGTTTTCTTACATATCCTGCGGGTAACCAGGAAGTTTATACCTTGTACACTATACATACCAATGAGCCTATGTCTGTACATGCCTTATCAGCCTTTGTTCTCTTACCCAAAGGGTAGCATACTATAGATATTCTTTTCATTTTGTCTTTTTTTTTTTTTTTTACAATTAACACTATACACTGGAAAATTAGTACCTGTCACTTCACAGGCACTCTTCACTCTGCTTTTGATTTTAGCTACATAGTACTCCATACATGAATGAGCCGTCACTAACTTAGGCATCTTCTATTTGTAGGCATGTAGATTGTTTGCCATATTTTGCAATTATAAGCAGTACTGCCACAAGCAATCTTGTATAATGTACTTTCCTATCTTTGGGGATGTCTTCTGGGTAGAACTTCTAAAATGGGGTTGCTTTGCTGAATAGGATGTTCCTCTGCAGCTTTGCAAGGGACAGGTTTCTCTGTAGCAAGATTGCTCCAGTTTAAATTCCTATAGGTAATACACATGAACATCATTCATGTTCAGTGACACAAAAACAATGTTATGAAAAGTAACATTTGCTTGCTAACCCAGGAGGCATGAAACGATATCTCAGTATTGCATTCCTATAACTAGGAATGTAAATAACTTTCCTATATCAAGGCTCATTTTTTAAAACCATTCCTTGTGAGTCATCTATCCACCAGTGCAGAATCTAGCAATAAAGGGGCTTAGATACTTCAGACCTTGCTCTAGGATAGGCTCTGACTCAACTGAGTTGCAGACATGGAAGCCTCAGACCTGAATGCCTTTTGGGCCCTACTGGTATACCAAGCATACTGGGTAGACAGACTTACACTCATTTTGGAGGCTGCCTGAGACCTCCATCCTGCAGTTTTGCATTATTGGTATTTTGGGCAGTCTCTGTGATCTAAGTATTCAAGGCCTTGGCTATTTTTAGGTTTCCTGTGTCAATAAGAACCTTTTTTTTAAAAAAAGAGTAAGTAAAGTCTGTGAGTTATGTAGAAATCACCAAGTTAACCATTAACATAGGCTCTGAATGTCTTTATATTTGGATTTTGGACTTTAGTCCTCATCTCTCACATTGGGAGAAGTCATTCAATTCAACATTCATCAAAAGTCAAAGCCAAATGACCTCATGTACTAAATTGTTGTTAATTCCTCTCCTTCTCTGTTTGCAAAAGGGAGGTGGACTCTCCTTGAGTTTTGTTTGAATGAGTCACATTTAAAAACTCTTCATTGGGAGGAAAATCAATCTTTTGACTTGTAAGTACTGTCCAGGGACCCTCATATTAGGCATCATCTGTGGGAATGTGGTTGGGCCAGAAGTTGAGCTGGACTAGGTCCACCGAGCCTCCTCCTCCTATCAGTGCAGTGTCTTTTCTCAGTAATAGATCAGTAAGAACTGGGTGGATCTGAACAATGACAACAGGATAATCTCTATCTATCTATCTATCTATCTAACTAACTATCTATCTCTGTATCTGTATCATACGTGTTTGTGCCTGAGCCTGTGCCTGTACCTGTACCTGTATCTGTATCATCTGTATCTGTATCATCTGTGCCTGTGCCTGTATCTGTATCTGTACCTGTACCTGTATCTGTATCATCTGTACCTGTATCATCTGTATCTGTATCATCTGTGCCTATGCCTGTGCCTGTGCCTGTGCCTGTATCTGTATCTATCCTTTACATCACCAGCTGTATATCACCTAAACCCATGATGTTTCAGCTATGGACCATGAACCATAAACTCACACTCACTTTTCCTAGAAATGTAGGTTTGAAAGAGGCACCATGTATGCAAACACTGACCACATCAAAAGACCTTCCAGGTGTGTGGTGGTGTCTCTGACTTCAGGGGAAACAAAAATCTTTCAAATCTACCCCAGTCTATGCCAGGTGCTATGGGGAACTCTTCCTTTTGTAGAGAGGATAAACTGAAAATCGATTATGAATATTTTGTGGAAAACAACTTCTGTTAGTGCCTCTGGCATATCCAAATTGCTCAACACTGAGTGAAATAAGGAGTCCTCTTTGGAAAGAGTCCCAGCTGGAATGTCCCATTTCCTATTTGCAAACTTTAAAAATTTCTTATCAGGGACAATGGCTTAACCATTAATAAGAAAGGCACAGGCTCCTTCTCTAATTCTAAAATTTTCTCACTGAACTTGGCTAACCACAGGTATGATGGCTCAGTGCCCAGTGAGTCGTTCTGACGCTCTTCTGGATTAGTTGTTGAAAACAATAACTTCAATTGTCAAAAAAAAAAAAAAAAAAGCCATTTTAAAGAATACTTTAAAAAGAGACCAGAGCCAGCATGTATGTACCCTCGTGAACACACACACACACACACACACACACAATATATATATAGAGAGAGGTGTCAATAGGAATGTACTCCCAGTACATGGTTCTTTCGGCTCCTCACTCTAGAGCAGCCTCTACTTCAGAGCCACACCACGGATTCTTTGTGCCCTCAGTCACAACATCCCAAGCATTCCTTCAAGCCTTGTGGCTTGGCTTGAGCAGCTGGGACTAAAAGATCCCTTGAATACAGAAGGCAGGGTTGCGTTCTAGCAGCTGCCACCCAAGGGTAGGAAACACCATGCAGGCCATGTTTTGTATTGCTGCTTCTTGTATTAAAGGGGAAGATTAGAGAAATGCTCTTCCGGGCAAGATTCTTGTTTGATTTATGGGGGGAGGAGCTGAGGACTGTTCTTTTGATGATGCTCCAGGGTATGTAAGGAGCCTGCCTTTGACTTTGAACTGCTAGGACCCTGTGAACTTCTGCACAAGGATAGGTCTCAATTTTAAAGCTAAAGGCTTGAACAAACAATTCCAAGTCGAACCAAGCTGCAGTGTTCCAGCTTTCAAGGCACCGCCATGTGCATTGTCAACAGCAGTGACTTAGGGCCCGAGCTATTAATGGAAACCAGAAAAAAAATACTTTGGGAAAGGTCACCAGGGACTAACTGAAGCTTCAGGAAGTGAGCAGCTATATTTACAGTCCTGGGACAGTGCAGATCTCAGCTTTCCACACAAAGAATGCTTTCTTTCTGCCTTTGACAAGTCACGAAGGCCAAGTGGGTAAATTCTGAACATCTCACAGATGGATTTGTTACTGAGCTGCAAATCCAAACTTACACGTGATGAATTTCATTACTCTTCTCAGTCCACCAGAAGAGCCCATGGCCCTGAACATCCTTTGCCCTGCCCTCATGCAACACAAGAGCTTTATAGCGTGAACGGATGGATACTAAGCTTAGTTTTATTCTCTCTCCCTCTCCATTTCCTTCTCCTCTTTTATTCTTGAGCTATGTGCATTCATAGAGCATGTACCCACCCAGGAAGTGAGGTGCCTGAGACTGTTACACAACGCTATCTGGGTGTTGGGTCAGAGTCTGGCCTGAGGCAGTGATAGTCAAGCGGAGATTGGTGTGATCTGAGTTTCCTGTGAAAATATCCTTCCTCATTAGTACTTAATGTTAATCATACATGCTGAGCGTCACAAAATTCCATGGGTGAAAAGAAACACAAAGGTTTAGTGTAACAGTCTCACTTTGCAAATGTCAAAAATAACACTAGGAAAAGAGGTAGTGCTTGCTCAAGGTTGTAGAGACATCGCTGTCAGATCCAGGCCTAAAGGCAAAGCCTTAGGAAATCCACAAAACAGCCATGTGGAGGTGGTGCACGCCTTTAATTACAGTGCTTGGGAGGCAGAGGCCGGCAGATCTCTGTGAACATGGTCTGTAAAGTGAGTTCCAGGACAGCTCGGGCTGTTACACAGCGAAATTCTGTCTTGAGAAGCACAGCAAGAAAACAAACAAACCCCATAAAACCACTGAGTGTGAAATGGAAGGCTTCGAGGTGTCTTCTGCTCCCCGAGATGTCTCTCACCACATGAAAATGTTTACTTGGGACCCCAGCACCTACTAGCTAACAGTGCCATTTGTGGACCTCACGATTTTGAAGGACAGGAATTTGAGCAAGGTGATTTTTCTCTGTGTAGTGTCAGTTGTGATCACACAGTGGGGGTATCTGGTGGCTGCTGGATTGGTTGAGAGGATCCCTGTTCTGTGCCCTGACAAGGTAACAAGAGCCCATGTTCAGGTTCTCCCTATGCTCCTCTGCCCATGTAGTACCAGAGTATATCTCATTGTCTTCCTGTGTACCAGACTTCTTATTGGTGTTGTTCAGAGCCCTAGAAACTGGTGAAAACTGCCCTTCCTTTTAAGGAAGTTCCCGGTTATCCCACAATTGCATCTGGCAGGCCTCCACTGGCTAATACCAATAGACTTTCCAGATCTACAAGGAAGAGAACTTAATCCCGTCTCTTAGTGACAGAGTTATTAAAGAATTTGTGGCTATCATTCTTCCAACACAGTGTACCCTCTGGCCACTGATATTTATACCCCACCACTATCCCACAATCCCCACACGCTTGATCATATTACAACAGTGGCTCTCAAACTTCCAAATGCAGTTCTTCATTCTGTGCTGACCCCAACCATAAAAGTATTTTCATTGCTACTTCATAACTGTAGTTTTGCTACTGTTATGAATCGTAATGTAAATATCTCTAAAGGGTCCCAACTCACAGGTTGAGAATTACTGTCTTGCTCCAACAGATGGAGACTGGAGGCCCAGGATCTGGATGTGGAACATTCCCCACAGGCTCTGGTATTTGAACACTTGGTCCCCAAATGGTGATGGTGTTTGTACAGTCTTTACAAAGATATAAGCTGTGGAACCTAAGGTTCCATCTGGAGGCCTCAACTGGCAGACTTTGGCTACTAGGGTTAGAATTATGAGGGCCATAGGTCACCCCAAGTCCCTGTCTAGCTCTCTTTGCTTCCTGGAAAGCTGTCACTGCAAATCTCCACTGCCACTGGCCAAGTTACTTCAGTCCCTAAGCCTGGACACCTCCATAACTGACTGTCACTTTCTCTGAAAGTATAAGCCTGTAAGCATCTCCTTTGTGTCACAATAATAAAATTTACTAATTGGGGTGGGAATCTTCAATATAGTCCTACCAGTTAGAGAATTTACAAAACAAGGAGCTGGTAACCAAGTTATCAATCATGTATGTCTGACATATAAGGACCATACTGAGATAAACAAATGTGGTAGATAGATCCTCAAATTCAGAACTAGGAGAGGACACAGTGGAAGTCCAAGAGTCATTTGTTCATAGCAGTTCTGGAATACAGTTGGTCACACATTACCTGGATTCCCCAAGTGGTTTTAAATGTATGGCCAAGGTTGGAACCACCACCTCCCTTCTTGTTTGCTGGTTTGTGCTAATATCTGAATGCACATGACAACACAGGATCTAAGTAAGACTATCTCAGGGAAGATTTCTAATTCTGAAACTTTTGCTCTTCTGCCAGTGTGGGATCCTGGACAAATTAGTTTTCTAAGTTGTATTTTGTGCATAAATAAAAATGGAGATAAATGTGTCACTTCATAGGGTTGTGTTTCCCTATCCTTCTCCTGGTTTATTCCCAGAGTTCTCAGTACTTCCCCTATCATAAGATTCATCATATCTGACTTAGTCAGAGTTTCTAGTCCTGCACAAAACATCCTGACCAAGAAGCAAGGGGAGGAAAGGGTTTATTGAGCTTACACTTCCACACTGCTGTTGATCACCAAAGTAAGTCAGGACTGGAACTCAAGCAGGTCAGGAAGCAGGAGCTGATGCAGAGGCCATGGAGGGATGTAACTTACTGGCTTGCTTCCCCTGGCTTGCTCAGCTGGCTCTCTTATAGAACCCAAGACTACCAGCCCAGGGATGGCACCACCCACAAGGGGCCCTCCCCCCTTGATCACTAATTGAGAAAATGCCTTACAGCTGGATCTTATGGAGGCATTTTCTCAGCGGAAACTCCTTTCTATGTGATAACTCCAGCTTGTGTCAAGTTGACACACAACCAGCCAGGACAATATCTTCATAATTAATCTCTTTCTTCTTCACACAACTATAGACACACGGAGCCAAATCATTCCTGCCTTTTGTGGACCCATTTTTCCCAGTGATTAGCAAAGTGCCTGATAATCACATGCTAATCAAATCGGAGACCGTGTGTGCCCCTCGCTCCCTTCCTGCATCTGTGCATTTGTTTCGTTATTTATAGATTAGGACCCTTGGCCACAGTATCAGTGGACCTAGGAAACCAAACTGGTTCTAGCTCATGAGATAAACCTATTTTCCATCCTGCTACAAGCACTGCTATTGAAAGATTCTTAGCCTCAAGGAAAATAGATATATACTAGCCAGGTCTTAGAAACCTACTATTTTAACCTTCCTAATAAAAATGACATGTTTTATAATTTGAGTAGGAATTTAGGCCTTAATACCTGGGAAGAGAAGAAAGTTGAAGGAGGGGGGGAAAGTAATTATTCCATGTTTCATGGGCTAAGTACAATTCAGATCCAATTTTCTAGGTCCAGTTTTCTTGCTGTCACATTGGACTCTCTAATTTTGCTGTCAGCTCTAGGATCAAGACAAGAGTAAACAAGAGGACATAAGACTAGGTATCAAACTCCATCCTTCTTAACAATGGCCTCATAACTAAGGTCTTCATTGCTAGCTGAGGGTCCAAAGAGAAAAGCAATAGAAGCTCTCTGTAGGCAAACCTTCACTGGCAGGGGGCTACAGTGATTCTGAACTATGGATTTTTAATTGTTTAATTCCATACCTCACGGTGCCTGGCACACCTCTCATGAAGCTTTTCTCCGTTTGTGGTGATGTATCACCTGTGTATCCATACAATGAAGATCCTCAGCAAAGGTTCTGAGGTCTGAAGGAAGAGTGACAGAAAGAGAGAGGGTGAGACTGAGACATACTATAGATGAGGGGCCAGTGGGTACCAGGGATAGCAAGGTAGTGTCTGGGAAGCTGGGAGCACTGGGAATGAGCTTGGGAAAGAATCATCTGCATGGAAGGGATGGAGAAACAGAACACTGGACAGACTTGTCAAGAGGAGGGATGGAAGATACATGGGCACACAGGTCACAGAGATCTGACAGAAACAGGATTCTGTTGGGGACAGTTAGTCCTGGAACTCTTCAGGGGCTCCAACACATGAGCTGAGGAGCCAATGCAGATGACAGACGTTACCAAGCTGAGGAGCTCTAGTAGAAATGTGAAGGGCTGAGATATTCGAGAGGGATTCAGAGCAAGGCCTGGAATAAGACCAGACAGAAGCACCCAGCTCCACCGAAGCCACCCTCAGTGAGGACAAAGGGTAGAGCCTCAGAAAGAAAAAGCTTATCGAATAAGGAGCATGGACCCGACTCCTTTAAAAACTAGTCCTGCCAAGCTGAGATGGGCCGCATGGTCAAGGAAAACACTGACCTTCTGTTCTCCTGGGAGAGACCAGAGCTCAGGTATGGAAGGGAGTTGTTTTGTGGGAATCTATAGCTACATTAACAGCTCAGAGAGGCCAGAAGTGTGCTGACAGATGTTTTTTCTCACATACTCCTTTCTGGATCTAGGAGACATGTTCTCTTCATTATAAGCATGCTTAGTTGTTGCTAAAAAGCAATACAACACGTAGAAACTCTCACTCCTGCAAGAGGGAGAAGCAGAAATTCCTCTTGGGAGCAGTCTAGACCAATGGTTCTCGACTTGTGGGTCACAACCCCCTCAGTGGTCAACCTACCCTTTCACAGGGATCACTAGAGACCATCAGAAAACACAGACATTTGCATTACAATTCATAACACTAGCAAAATTACAGTAATAAAGTAGCAACAAAAATAATTTTATAGTTGGGGTCACCACAACATGAGGAACTGTACTGAAGAGTTGTGTTAGGGGCTGGAGAGATGGCTCAGTGGTTAAGAGCACTGACTGTTCCTCCAGAGGTCTTGAGTTCAATTCCCAGCAACCACATGGTGGCTTACAACCATATGTAATGGGATCTGATGCCCTCTTCTGGTGTGTCTGAAGACAGCAACAGTGTACTTGTCATACATATAAAATAAATAAATAAAATCTTAAAAAAAAAAAAAAAAAAAAGAGTTGCGTTAGGAAGCTTGAGATCCACTGGTCTAGTTGATAAAACCACAGGGAAGGGCATGGTGGTGTGGCGTCTCAGTGCTTCTTGAAGAGGAGGGTGCATCCCAAGTCACATAGCCTTGAAGGAGAGGCCATTTCTTTCAGTGTATATGGATCTCCACGCAAAGTCTGGTGCATCCTATGATTCTCAGAGCATCTGCAGTCTTAAGATGGACCAAAGTTCAGTTCCCAGTATCCACGTCAGGCTACTGATATCTGCCTCTTAATTCCAGCTCCAGGGGACCCAAGAGTTCCTCTTCTCCAATCACACTGGTCCAGGACATGACTCAATTGGTTCTTTCCCTTAAGTACTCCTGC
Organism: Rhynchomys soricoides; assembly: GCA_019843965.1. NCBI lineage: Eukaryota > Metazoa > Chordata > Mammalia > Rodentia > Muridae > Rhynchomys > Rhynchomys soricoides. The sequence continues at coordinate 4,154,450 of JADRCH010000040.1, forward strand.
TCTTAAGAAGTCTTGCAGAAACTTAGGAGCACAGCCTTACTAAACATGTACTCTCTCTGCATCCACATGTGCATTCTGGAGGCTGATCTGTTACCCAATGTCAGAGACAGTCTCTGTTCATATTTCTTCTGTGCCACTTAGATGTTGGTCTTTCATATACCAGAACATGAGGAGAACACAGCCATCCTTTCCTCCAAAATTGCTATAAAGCATATCTCTGTTCACCTTCTCTTTGACAAGGCAAATCACATGGCTGTGCCCAACTTTGAAAGACCAGTGAAGGGACTACTGTGATCTCATAAGGAAATGCCTGTGTTATGTTAATGTCGTCTTATTCCATGGAATGACTATTCTTTCCAGAGGTGCTGAGCTTCCTACCATTATACTACAAAAACAGAATTGAACACTTGTCTGTCTGCTCCATTTCACATCATCTCTGAAAATACTGTCCAAATATGAAGTGAAAAGATTCAAACCTGGGACTCTTTTTCACTCTTACCAATCTATTTATCACAACAGCTGGTTCAGTGTGAGTTGTTCTCTCCAGATCACTTTGAGTAGGCATTATTCTTTATACCCATTGATTTTTTTCTATGTACTTTTTAATTTATGAATTTTAATAGGTTTTATGTTAAGTTTTGTTCTAAGTATAGCATGGAAGATAGGAGTGTAAATATAACTCCCTAAATAGCACTGGCCGTCCTTGGCATATTACATAACGAGTGCTCAGTAAATCACTGAGGCTAATGCTAAGTGAGGGAAAATAATTTCAAAGGCCATTTAGTACAATAACAAACAGAACGATGTATGTCAACAGATCTTAAATTAAGTCAGGAGACAATTTCAGCTTTGTTGTGATCATGTAAAGCTGAAGTGAGGAAATTATATTATGATGTATAAACTATATCTCCACAAAATTTAGAAATGTCTTCAAAAAGGAAAGGGAGGCTGGGTGTAGTGAGCATATAGGTAACTCCAACATTCAGAGGTGGAAGCAGGGGGATTACTGCAAGTTCCGGATCACCCAGGACTATACAGCAAGACCAGGTCTTCAAATAAGAAAGAAAAAGGAGGGAGAAAGAAGTGAAGGGTATCTCAGGGAACCTTAGCAGCACTCCCAAGTTTGGAGGCATAAGGTTTAGGGGTGACAGAGAGCTATGGGATGGATGGGGCCAGTTACCTTGGCACCCCTTTTCTGTTGCAGATCAGCTTACTGTTCAGAAACTTCTCACACATGGTATAGCAACTTCCTCTGCATTGAAATTTCCTAGCCCAGAGAGAGACTCCTTAAAACTCAGGAAGTAACAATTCCCAAGTCTCAGGAAGTACCTAAATTTACAAGTTTTGCAAGCCCCGCCCCCTTCTCACCCCAGGTTAAATACAACTAGGGAAAAGAAACTCCCCAACCTGACCTGCTAAGGTCCTGCAAGTCATGGGAGGACCTCCAGGGTCACAGCTTTTGTGTTTGTCATCTATGCTGGGGTGGGCATCTCAGTGACACAGACACCTTTGAGTCATCCATGTTGCTAAGCCTCACACATATGCTCGTAAATGACTCCAAGAAACTCATGGGTTCACTAAGGCAGGCATGGGTAGAAGAATTTCTTTGATTAGTCATTGGTGCCCTATGTGAATTGTACAAATGTTGTTTATGTTTCCCTACTAAAAGTCACACAAGCACACAGTCAGGTTCTGGTTCAGACAGAGCAAAGAGAAGCCTGTGAGAGTCGGCTGCCCCATGCTGGGGCCTCCCAGGTGTTTAGGCAATGATACTCAGAATTTGACTTCTCTTGCAGCTCTGCCCAGAATGTAACAGGAGTATCTTCAGCCATCTTCCCAGGCTGCTATACCATTTGTCGGTAAGGTCAGAGAGGTTTCCAAGAGCAACACAGTCCTCAGACTGTAGAGTTCAAACCAAACTCTTGATAGCTTCTAAGAGATTTGCTTCCAGAAAGTTCCTGAGCCCTGAGCCACACTCTAATTTTTCCTAGACATAATTCTTGAGTCTAATTCTCTTTTTCTCTCTCAGCCACATTTGTTCTCTTTCAACTGTTCACTGGTTACTGGAGCAGCCTGGGAGAGAACACCATACCCATAATGAGTATTCTGCTTGGGAACAGAGTCTCAGAGGTCTATAAGGTCTCAAAGGCTCACTTTTCTTCTTCCAACCCACTTTCCTGTTGCTTGAGATCTAGGGTCAGTCAACTTCCCTGCTGCTCAAGTTCCAGACTTTTGAATTCTGTTTTGTTTCATTTCTGCTTTTGAGACAGACAGTTCCTGCTTGAGCCCTTCCTAAAACCTTGCCCAGCGCAGCCCCATCCACACGCACATAGTACAAACCTCTTTCACCCCACTCTCCCCAAAGAACCAGGAGCACAGGAAGCATCCTCTCTACCATGAAATGGTCCCTGATAGCAGTTTCCCATTTTATTCTTGCAAACGATAGGTCTTCATCCCTTGCTCTTCAGTATCAGACTCCTGGCTGCCCAAGCCCAGTTGTTAGGACAATAGTGTGCTGCCTTGTTCTTCTTTTGGTATCTCAGGGTCCACTTTCCCTGACTTTTCTTGTGCTGGATCACATTAGCTGCTGAGGCATGACAGCTGAGTAGTGGCTGGAAGTGGCAAGCAACATTGCCCACGTCTTTCACCTAACGCGATCAGTAGCTGAAAGGTTCTACTTCTCACAGTAATGCAGGGATTTCACAAGCTCTGCCTTTGCCCGTGATTTGCAAGGCTGCCTTGGCCACTGGCTCATGGTCCAGAGAGAGCAAAGGGGAAAGTGCAGAAATGTCAAACTTCACTCATCCCATCTTGTTAGCTAGAACTCAGGACTGAACACACCTGACTACAAAGGGAACCACATCTAACAAAACAGGAAATCACACAGCGACACCCAGAAACAGCACAGGAAATAGGAAGAAAACCTACAGGCTTGAAGATGGTATGTGATGATGAATTGGGTCCACTAGTCCCAGAGGTTTGGACACAGGTCCACGTATAAATATTCGTGAAACCTTTACACTTGCATTTACCTAATATGTACTCCGCTCAAGGTTCTATCCCCATCACCACCAAGACAGACATGTTTGTGGGGACGTGTGTATTTGTATGATTCAGAACAGTTAAAAATAAAAGGATGATCAAAGACAAAAAAAAAATACACAAGAAAAGAGCAGGTGGCTGCATTAATATCAGCTACATGCTGCCGGGGTAATTGATTGACATTAAATAGAAAATTAAGACTTTAAAAAATGAATCATATCAAACTATATCAAGAAAACACTGGAAGCATAAGAAAAAAGATGAGCAGAAAGGGACTTCTTAAGGCCACTTTTAAATTCCCAGTAGACTAGGAAGTTAAAAATAAAGACATTTAAATAATATATTTGATATGTTATTAACACTGAGAATGCATGTTTCCTTTGGCATATGAAGAAGTCCTAGCTATTCATAGCCACAAGACCCCTCAGATTCCAAAACTGCAACTAGTATAGGTCTCACATCCTAGTCATATTGCAATGAAATCAGAAATTAGAAACTTAAATAAAACATTTCCATATACACATAAAAATCACCTATAAATCTAAAACCAAAAAATACACCACTTTAAGTAACCCGAGTCTAAACACACAAAATAATTGTGCTGTTTTGATTCTTCAGGCCAGGAGTCACTTACACTGTGGGTAGATGAATCACATAAAATTACATAAAATTGTAAGATGCACAGATTATTTATGGAGATCGAATCTATAGCAAATGCAGTGACAGAAGTGGACCACTCCCTGTCCAAGGGGGAGGTGGCAGGAGGGCGGGGCCAGGGGCCTGAGTGTGGATTCCCCTGCTCTAGCGCAGCCTGACTTAGCTGCTTCCTACCAACTGTTTCTTGCATCCCTTCTACCATAGCCCCCTCTCTCCCTGTCTTGTCCTGATAATGCTGCTACTTTAGTGAGTGTGCTGTAGACTTGGTCCTCTGAAGTCTCTGTGGTCTTGCACCATCAAAGGACTTTTCAATCTGGTCCTTGTTACTATCTTCTCTGGTCCTTGTTACTATCTTCTCT
>JADRCH010000040.1:4165958-4202289 GCA_019843965.1 Rhynchomys soricoides
ACACACACACACACACACACACACACACACGCATACACACACTGTCCATAAAGAAAATGGATCAAATTTGGTCTCCACTTGAGAGCTTACATAAAATTCTGGTGAATTAAAAACTGAAGGGGGAAAACTAACAGTGACATTTTAAGAAATAAATACATAAGGGATAATATCTTTTTAACTGTTAGAAAATCACTTTCGAGTAAGAAAGGCTAAAATCACAAAGAAAAATAGTAAATATCAGCTCCATTAAAATGTGGTGCTTCTTGGGGCTGGAACAATTGATTGCTCTTATGGAGGACCTGGGTTCAGTCCCCAGCACTCACATGGTGGCTCACAATAGTCTTTAACTCCAGTTCCAGGGTATTCAGCGCCCCCTGCAGGTCAGCACAGGCACTGCATGAACATGGTGTACATACATGCAGGCAAAACACTCTAACGCCTAAAATAAGAGTCTCAACGGAAGAAGATGCACCTAATCCTACAACAACTTAGTATGCCAAGGCAGGCTGATCTCCATGGGAGGCCTCCTCTTTTCTGAGGAGAAGGGAAGGGAGTTTGGGGGAGGGGAGGCTAGAAGGAGGGACTGGGAGGAGAAGAGGGAAGGGAAGCTGCCAACCGGATGTAAAGTAAATAAATCAATTAATAAAAAAGAATAAACCAAAAAATTTAAAAATTAAGTGCCTATGAACCAAGTGGGCACACTTATAATCCTAGGACTCAGGTAGCTAAGGCAGGAAGATGTCAAGACTGTGCCCAGCCTTAGCTAAATAGCTAGACCCTGCCTCAAAGGAAAATAACAACAAAGCATTAAAAATAAAAGTAAACTACCAAAGAAGAACTGGATTGTGATTTACACTGAAATCAGGGCCACAATGTTCCCTGAGAAGGAAGACTCTGGGATTTGATACATAATGATAAATAACTTCCCTCAACCAGGCCATTGCCATCAACTAGACCATCCATTGCCCGTCCATATATTTTATTACGTAACTCTGACTTTGAAAATGTTTTCACTTATCATGAATTCTCCCCCAAATGAATTTCTTCTGGGGAATTCTGAGCCCCTATTAGCGTTTGGGAGAGATATGGGAAAGTGTCCAGAATTCTTCCTGTCCCCTCTCTATGGGTAGGAGGAAGGGTTGCCTGGCCAGAGCTTTTATGACCCCACCTGCGTTTCTATAAGATTTGGACATCTTCAGAAAACAAAAGTAGAATATCTGTATGTCCTGCTGACACCAACAGATAAACCTTTCAAATCATAACAGTGCATTTTGTCCCAGTGTTTCACATGAGCAAGACTTAACTACACAGATATTTACCAAGGTTTTAGAAGATGCCCTCCAAGGTCGTACTGTGCTATCTTGGCGGAGTTTACCCACCCAGACCTCATTCTTCTGCCTAGGGACTTTCCTGTTTACTCTGACTCCTTCATTTTGTCCCAGTTTGGTGGCTTTTACTCTTGGCCCAGCTATCTAGATGAGTGGCCTGAGGGAAGCAGAGATTTCAGTTCCATTTTCTGCACTCTCTCCAATTCCCTTCTCCCCACAGCCATGTCAAGCCCAATGGGTGCCAACAGGCATGAAACCAGCTCCCTTGTGCACCCTTCTCGTCCCAAATACTCGGGAAGGAGGCCGAGGGACGCAGTCGCATCGCTCTACTGTATTCATATTACTTTAAGCTCTATGGCTGAGTGTCCCTCATTCACACCCTGTCAACCTCAGCACGTTGGACTTCCACCCTGGGAAGTTCCAAATGATGGGAAAAAAAACTCTTTAGAGAATTGATGACTGTTTTGGTCTTGGCTGGAACTTGGGGCAGAACGATCATTCCAGAGAGCTGGTCCAAGACACCACCTGATCGGAGCCTTTCCCTCCCAGAGTTCAGAATGTTCCTCACCGAGGGACCTCACATTTCACACACTGAAGCTTGAGGATCTTGTTGCTACAACACAACCTCACAAACCATGGCAACTGTACCAGCCAAACCCAAAGTTGGACTCCGAACATAGCCTAAGAGTCAAGTTGTCTTAATCTTGCATTTTTGGCTCATTTTTCCTAGCCACATCCTAAAACCAAATGGATTGAATTACTAGATGGAAAATAAATTCTGTCCGTGGGAACTGTTGCTATTGTTGAAGAAAACAAAAAGGAGGTGTTTTCCAACCATGCCTAAAAGGAGGTGAAATCACTGTTTGGGGGGGGGGCATTTAAATTCTTACCACATGCAAGAAAATGGAGTTGGTTGTTTAATTAGGCTGCCTAGTCTAAGCCCTCTGGTTATTTTAAATTGTGTTTTAAAATATCAACTCCAGGGAAAACTTTCTGAACAGCAATTTGAAAATGTGTATTGAAGTCTTTTAAAAGGTATATAATTTTACCCTGTCGTTCCAAGTCTGGGAATAATTATGATGGTGCCCAGTGATTTACCCGCATGGGCACTGAATGCTACGTTACTTTAACAATGACATAGAGGTGGGGTGCTCAGATGTCCAGCATGGGAAATTGGTCAAATAAGTTACGGTGCAAAGGAAGCTCCTTAGAGCTGAGATAGCTCCCTGGATGTGTCAATGGCCTCCAGATTAACTGACTCTGCATCCTTTACAAGCCCTGTCTGATAGCACCGTGAAGAGCACTCACCGTCCAGGTTCTCTGTGTGAACTACACATTCCCACCAGCTAAGCTTTGTGCTCACCGAGAATTGGTTGTGTATGTTCCCAAACCTGCTTGTACGGCTGCAGTTTTTAATGTAATTATAGAGTTTAACTTAAGCAACGTGTACACCAATGAAATAACACAAAGCCTTTAATTCCCCTATAAATAGATTGCAAGTTTTAGAAAAACTGGATAAGTTGAAATGAAAAGAAAACAATTAAAATACAACTTGTTAAATTATATGCTCGATAGTGGGCACCCGTAAAATATTCTGCATCTCAGTATCACTAAAGCGATTATGGATAACTGGAAAACTCCATTCTCTCAAGCCATCTGCCAAAAAAAGCCAAGGGATAGGCAAGGCATGAGAGCCTGTTTGAGTCTTAAAAGGCCAGAAAGGAGGTCCCAGGCCTTCTGAGATCATGCCTGAGGCCTTGTCAAAGTGGGTAAGGGCACTGACGAATGCTATGAGTTCTTATATCCTAGTGATAGTCTCTTTTCCTTTCAAAGGACAGACACATCATTCTGTAACCGTGTCTGACCTCAGTTGAACTTAACTGAGTTAACACATGACAACTGAACTTGGCATTTTTCTTGCAAGCTGCCTTTGGGGATCTTTCAGAATGACCTCTTCCAATGCTGACCCTTGGACTTCCATCCTAGGCTCCTGGGTTAACTTTGGAAGAGCCGTTCAGGACTCTGAGGCACCTTAGGGGTACTGGCCTACACGAGTGTCTGAAGCCACTGTTCAGCTATTTAGTAAGAGAGATGAACTTTGCTTTCCCTCCTCTGGTTAATAGTCCAGTTCCAACTTCACTGAGCTAAGCTCTGATTTTGATGCTGGCTTTAATTGGCTTTGTAACAGTACGCATGTGACCTGACCACTCTGGACTTCTGTCTCTTTGTGTATAGCTTTAAAAAAAGATACTCTCTTAAATTCTTTCCAGCACCAAATATTTCCATGTCTGTTACAAGAGATGCTTTCTCATTATAACTGTGCCCAAGATCCTACCAGACTTAGTGTGTTTTTAGATAGCTGTAAGATGACTGCAAAGAGGCGTGCAGTTGCATATGTTGTACATGGTGGTGGCGGGGTGAGAATGAACACCATTAACTCGATAAGGACACGATCCATTTCTATTCTAAGTGCCTAAATAGCCAGTCTTCCAACCATCACAACACCATAAATTGTGGGGAGGCTACCTCAGCCCTTTCCTACCCTGTACACTTGGAAGCCACTTTTCTTGATGAGCAGAGCTGTGCCTGTCTGATGTACTCTTGATGGGATTCTTTACCCATGTCTGTTTATTCTCTCTCCAGAGCTCTGTATTTACCCCAAACGGCAGCCTTCCACCCACGTGTGCAAACACGTGGGTGTCTTTCCTTCCTTAAACTTAACTCCATTCCATTTCTTGCTTCTGTTAAATTCAGTTTCTTGAGACATGACAGCAAGCTCCAAGGCTCCTTCTTCCTCTACTCAAGTGTCAGTCGTGAGATCAGTGACAGCTCAGCTTTCTGGCCCTAGCTGAGCACCCAACAGGTATGTGTGAGGCTCAGGTCTATAATATACCTCCATTACTTTCCAAGAGGCTCATGGAATATGGGCCATCTCCCGTGTTCTTAACCCAGAGAAGGTAAATTGTTACCCAAGGGCGCACATGAGAATAGGGACCCCGCCAGTTACAGAACCAAGGTCATTCTCCAAGCCCACAGTTCGCTGCTGTGGTGTCCCTTGCCTGGTCCCTCCTTTACCTGTCCCACCACCCATCCTGCTTCTCCCAGACCTGCTGTTTCTTCCCAGGCCTGTTTCAATTCACCTTGAACAGAGCAGCCAGAATTTGCTTACTTATGTAGCAGCTCTGGGGATGGAACCTGGGGACTCCCTCATGAAACACCCTTCAGTCCCTCATCCAGCAGCTACTTCTTCCTGAGGAACTTGATCTTGTCTTTCATTTGAACCCATTTCTTGTTTTCTGTCACTTGAATACTCAAGAATTTTGTTCATACGTCTTATTTCTTTATCAGTTGGTGGCATCATCAGGCCACAGAACTTTCACTGGACCTTGCTCAGTATCTACTTGTTTGCCTGTACTGTACTGTGACTCTGTCACCTATCAGCTGCGTGGCCACAAGCAGGTCACACAACCTCTCTGTGCCTGTCACTTCATCTTTAAAACAAAATGGTAATTCCAAAACATCTTACAAATTGTATAGGAGATGAGTTACTAACTGAATGGAATGGTTTAATATAGAGAAGCATTAGAAGCCTGCCAGGTACACAGTAAGTATTTGTTGAACGCTACTAGCAGTATTTGTATAAGCACAAAGATACACATGTGTTTTGTACATCTCACATGAGCCAAGTTCTGTAAATGTCTAAACTCTGCTCACTACCTAACATGGGAAAAATAATACAGTGTCTGCTCACTTATACCTTTATCTGGAAACGTCACATTTTTGCATTTTCCTGTTATGTGTGCCAGCAGTCTTGGGAGAGTACTGAAAAACTCTGAAGTCTGTTCAAGTTACGAACAGTCTGCAATCGAGCAATGGTGGCTAACCAAATGAACCAATGTTTTGTGAGCACTTCCCCATGAAAGAACAGATTCGTCTCAGTTTTCTATTTCCCTGTATTTTGCCTGATTATGCCAAAGGGTCTCACTTCTACTGAGGCCAGCTCAATAATCCCAATACTTCTGACAACAGCCAGAGTAAAGTTTATTCATCCAATCTTACTAAAAAAATGGAAAAAAAATGGTAAATAAACCATTTTCTTAGGTAGGGCCTTTGGAAGCAGCCACTTTTGTGTCAGTAACTTGGCTGAATTTGAAGCACAGAGGATCCTGGATGAGGATATGGTGATATAATAACTTCAAGTCACTCATTGGGACCAATTAGAGGAAGGGCAATATGTGACAGCCTAGCTCAGACATGGCTCCTACTCAAAAATAATAATGTTACGTTTTGTAAACTACTCTCAAATGATCCAATATGTTTCCAAATCAGACCAGAATCTTGAATTCAATCTAGTCTAATGAGGTTTAATAGGCTTTATGAGTCTGTCAAAAGATGTTGCACATGCAGACAGCAGCAAACATCATTTAATATTTATTATGTATCAACTACAGCTGAGCATTTCTGAACCAAAACCAAAACAAACAAAAAAACCAAGTCCACAATGTTCCAAAATTCAAACTGTGAGCTTTGTTTTGATGCCACAAGTGAAAACGTCTACACCTGACCTCATGTGACAGGTCTTGTCAAAGTACACATGCACTAAAATATATTGTATACCTTCATTAAGACCATGTGCACAAATTATATATAAAATGGAAATAAATTTTGTAATTTGACTAGAGTCTCATCCTCAAGGTAGTTCGTAATTTATATGACAGTATTCTAAAATCTAGGGGTGGAAATGTGAACTCTGAAACAGTTTTGGACTCAAGCATTTCAGACATGGGATATTCAACCTAAGTTTTCAAGTCACTTAAAGAGATGAAAGACTAGCTAACTCTCTGCAGCCTTTCCATGAAGTAGCCTGGCACAATAGCATGGGAAATATAACCGACTGACACAGTGGAAGAGCTGCTGGGAAAGGCCCCAGATGCTCTACATGAAGGAAGGGCAAGAATTCCAGAGGCAGGGATTGGGTAGAAGACAGCATGTGAGCACTCTAGACACAGAGGACAAGGGCTTGGCCCTCAGCGGAGAGAGCAGCTCCCTGAGAGTCTAGGGTGTGTTTTCTAGGGTGGGGACAAATGACTATGTGGGAAACAGAAATGGAGATTGGGCCATGGCCAGATCATGGAGAAACTTAGAAGCTGGTCTGAGAGTTTGGACTCCAATCCATGAACTGAGCCAAGGGGTGAGCACATGTAGTTCTTGGATGCTCTAGCTGCAGCTGGGAGATGGGGGTGAGGGGTGGGGTGAGAGGATGGGGTTGGGGGGATTCTGACCCAGGAAAACCCAGAGACCAGTGAGCAGGTTATGTATTCACTATTCCTGGTCAAGAGTCCAATTCCCAGTCTTCCACCTTACATGCTGTTGGCACATGAGAAGACAATTGTTTGAAACTATAAAAGTTACAGATTGGGATTATCAGTACGATTTTGTTCCAAAAGACTAGTTATTAGAGTTTCTTCAGATCCTTTCATAAAAAACACTTCTAGTGATCCTTAAATGTTCACTTCAATATGAATACATATACATACATACAGTTTGTTACCCATTTTAATTGACAGTTTGGATATCAATGTTTATTAATATGGAGATGATTGGGGAATGTTTGTTGTTATTGCATGTCCATAATTCTTATGCATAATCATCAGTTGGCAGGAACATTCCACCACGCAGAACATGACTGAAGAAATCCAGGGTCTTCCTAGTTAAAGAGCATGGTTATTTTTCGGGGTCTTAAATATAACAACAAACACCGGTCTTCCCCAGGAGTGTGCATAAGAGGCAGAGTTAAGCTGCCTTGTTTCAGGAAGGCTCTGATAATGGGAACGCATAGCAACGTCTCCATGACTAAAGGGGGGAACGGTAGAAAAGCTTCATGTGAATGGCTTTTGAGGTATGTGACTAATTGGGTTTAAAACCAAGGAAGGCATTCTGTCTTTAGAATTTTTCTAGTTTGTCCAAATTGAAACACTTGAACTTTGTCTTAATGACATTTCCGTTTTTATTTCAGGAGGGAAAAAAAAATACTGAATCCTCTCGAGTATAAACTCTCTGTGACTTCATAGTCACTTTTTAAGAACACTTTTACACACTTATAGAATGAATTTAATAAAGTTCACCCCCACCTCTCCATCTTGCCCTCCCTCTCCTAGGCACTTTTCTTCTTGGCAAGTCCCCCTCCTAATTTCACACCTTCCTTTTGTGTGTGACCCAGGGAGTTTAATTTGAGTTTCTTTCTGGAGAACGGGTGGGAAGTTATTTCCTGAAGTATGGTAACTTATCAATGGCTACACCACTGGAGAAAATTGCCCCATCCCTCAACAATCATTGACTGTCAATAATTCCTCAGAGGACCATTACTAACAAACCAAGTATAAAACACAAGGCATTTAGGCCTTTCTTTACTACATCTTAATTGATTTTGTTAATGTGTGTGTGTACGTATGTGAGGGGATGATTGCGTGTGTGTACGTATGTGAGGGGATGATTGCGTGTCATGGCACGTGTGTGGAGGTCAGAGGGCAACGTTCAGAAGTCAGTTCTCTCCTTCCCTCAAGTGAAGCTGGGGAATTGAACTCAAGTCATCAATCTTGACAGCAAGCACCTTTACCTAGTGAGCCATCTCACTGGCCCTGGGCTCTCTATTTTTGAAGGAAGACAAAGGAAGATTTCTAGGGAAAGGGTTTTTTCTCCTCACAAACCATCCTTGCCACTCACCACACATAGCGTACACTTTGTAAGAATTTACAGACTTCAGGAAACTTCCAGTCTCTTGCTTGCAGTTCTTGATATAGACCTGCCTGTGTGTGATGACTTGGCCTTAGAGGGAGGTTACATGAGCTTACCCTCTTGATCTTGATCTGTCTTTCCCACTGTGGTGACCATAATGAGAGGCTGCAATTATACCCCACAACTTGCAACTCTCTCTGAGCCAAATGGGCACCCAGGTCTCCTCTATTTGGAGATGTCTTTTTTTCCCCCTTGTAGATTCCCTCCTGATTTATGCACAAGGAGCTTTGTCTAGTTGTTGAGATTATGCCCCCTTGGGTGAGCTGCCTGGATCTATGCTTGAGACTCTTCTGGTACAAAAGTTACCATCTATGACATCTTTCTAGCTCATCACTGGCCAGGTCTTGAGGCCCCAACCCAATCTCTGTGACATTTCACATGGAGCAAGTAAGAGAGAGTCATAGCACAGGACAAGGCTCCTAGCTCCTTTCCTGATGTACAAAAACCTGGGCTTTCACTACAGGGACACTTAACAGATCCTTTTGTATGACCAGCAGAACATCGGATCAGCACACAAGAATAGTGGTTCAGGCTAGATTAGTAAGGCTCCTGTGACTTGCCAAGTCACATATCCATGTCCAACTTGCCACACTGACTGAATGACTCACTTGGTCTACAGACTCCCTCAGCACAGGTTTTCATGACTCACCTCGGTTTTACTGTCCAGAAGGCTGATCCTTTACCTGGAAAGTCACTTTACTGAGCAGGATGCTAATTTGCAAGTCAAGCACTACCATGGCTTGTGCACAGGCCTGTGAAGTGAGTGTCAGAAAAACAATCCTGAATAGATGGCTCCAAGTCATTAACCCGGGCAGCTGTGTTTAGTGGCCGTGGTAACATGGATACAAGCCTACAGATGATAACTATGTAAGATCTCTCATGGGTCAGAGGCCACTGAGCACATGTCTAACTTCATGATGCAGAGGGAGGAGTAGAATTTACTGGCAAATAAAACAAGAAATATTTGCCAAATATCTCATTTCCTTCGTGAAACCAGATGGTTGTGAATCATGTGAAAAAAAAAATTCTTCTCAGTTCCGTTAATAAATATTTCAGGTTAGTTACAAACTAGTAATGTATTTGTTATTGCATGCATGTGTGAGAAAATTCTAGATTGCAACATTTACAGACCAAGGATGTGAAAAACATGCAGTATTTAAATATTTATCTTCCCAACATGCTCTGAATCAGTAATGTATTAAATTCACAATTCAACAAAGGTTCTGGGATCTCCACAGAAAAGGGTGTCACCTGAGGTAGGACATAAGCTTCACTGTGGTCTCATCTCTCATTTGGGAGCATCATTTTGTTATGGCTTTGAAAAGAGAAAGTAAACTCTCTTTCTGCCTTTCTATCTTTCCTCCAAAGAGAGGAAGAAAAAAAGGAAGGTAGGGAGAAGAGAGAGGACTGGATAGATTCTTGGCTAGGTATGGGGGCCTAAGGCCTATGAAGGAAACAGTAGGAACCATGAGCCAATGTAGCTCTCTGACTCTCTGTACAACATGTGCCTTGCTTGGAGCAGGAAGCAGGCCTTAGTCTCCCGAGCCACAGAAGGAAATGTCACTCTTCAGCACAACCTAGCACACAAGGTTCTGGCACCATCCTCTGGCCTCCTGACAAGAATGCTTACTGACAGATCCCAAGATATCTTAAGTCCATCTGGTGTGTTCTGAAGATCAAAAACAAATGTGTGGAGCCTCCTCTTCTTGGACCCACCCTCTCGCTCAAGCTCTGACCTGCTTCTAGGAGCACTTAAGCTCTCTAGGTAAAGCCTAGACTTGCTCCGAGGAGGGCTCTCTTGAAGTCAGACTTGCACGATGTGTGGTACCACAGGCTTCTACACCTCACTGACCCAAGAGACAAGACACCCAGCGGTCCCTCACCCAGGAGAGAAGCAGCCATGCCAGGAGGTCAGGATTGTTTTCTTACAAGACTCACAGCCCGTGCTAGATGGAACCTTAGCCCTGACTTTACAGAAGGAAAAATGTTAAGGTTCAGTCACATCAAGCAGCTTAGATGAGTCTTGCCAGTCTAGCAGAACGGTTGGGGTTAGATACCAAAGTAGGGGAGGAATACCCTCATTTTTTACTGTTTTGTCACCTAGATTTTGTTGTAAACAAGAAGTAATAAATTTAACCCAGCTCTTCTTTAAGAGAAATTATAGCTAGGGCTTTGTGGGAGATAAGTAATGATGGTGAGGGACAGGGGAATGCCAGGCAACATTTACATCTGTCTCTAAGCAGATACCCGTTTGACACAGGAACACAAAAGAAAACATGCTTCTGCATTAACTTGTTTCACCCGAAAAGCAGGTTCAAATGCCAAGGTAGAGAAGAGGACAGAGCCAGAAGAACCAGGGGAGAGGTTCCTACTCCTCCTCAGGATGGGAGTTTGGCTCCCATTTGGTTTTGAACAATGGAGCCACTGTGTAAAGTGCCACATTACCCAGGAGAGGAGAAACCCAAGTGGCTTTGTAACAGGCAGGTCTCTTCCTCCTTTCTTCATGGACTCCTGATACTGTGGGTTCCAGGTGGTGAGCACTTAACGCCCACTCGGACTGACGGTCCCTAGATTTTTACTTCATTTCAGGAATCAGCCAGAGTGCAACTGGAGGCTCTCTGGCTCTGGATGACAAAAGAGGATTTATAAACAGAACTTAAGGACCTTCCTGAGAATGAGGAATTGGCCACTCTTCAGTCAGGAGCCAGGGAGTTATTTGCACACCAAGCAAATAGTTCACAAGCTCACAGTAAAGGGCCCCGAAGCCCTATCATTTGCTGACCCTGGGAATTCACCCGTGACACATCTGGAATCTGAAAATAGCTGTTAGGCATATTACACTGGGAGGCTTACAGATTCTTCTAGAAGGGATGGTCCTTAGAAAGGTACTGCATCAGTGAGGTTCCTGTGAGGAGTCACTGCTTATTGGATTTGTCTCTCTTCATTATCTAAGTGCCTTAAAACTGCCTGCAAGAACAGACATGGAGCTGAGTTAGGGTTAGCCAGTATCCTGGGAAGTGAGGTTAAAATCCACATTCAACCTGCACTCTTCCCACATAAATAGCACCGACCTCAGCACGTCAGTGTGCGACACATGGCTGCAGATTATTCCTTTAGGATTAAACATCTAAGAGACCCCTTTCAAGATGAAAATACTGTGAAAAGAGGTCACTTCAACCCTAGTTTATACTTGGAGATAGGTTTTAAATTAAACACATGGTAGGCCTTAACACAATATGACACACATCCTCAGAAGAAGAGAATACAGGCTGTACTAAGGGAACCTTGAATGAGGACTCATAGGCGAGAAAGCCACGTAGAGGGGTAGGAGAGGGGCCTTAGGAGGACCTGCAGGCAAGGACACTGCAATCTCAGACATCCAGCCTCCAGAATCAGGTGAAAATAAATCTCCATTTAAATACCTGGTTCCTAGACTCATACAGAGTGTTTATGTTTAAACTATTGTTACTAGATTAAAATGAAAACCCTGTAACTTCCATTCTGCTGAGGAATGGAAACCGTGGGGAAGTGAGGCCATTGTGGGAATGCTGGGCAGTGTGTAAAAGTGAGGGTTATTGAACCGGAGCCAGCCATAGGCCTTCAGCTGGTTAGCCTTGCTATTGAAGTGCAATCTACTACAGGAGAGTCGCCTGCAATGTACTGATTATAATTATATTGACTTAATAAAGCTGCTGAGATTGAATAAGACCCATGGTGAGTACACAGTGCCTGGGATGTAAGTGTCCTGTCCACGGTAGGTAGGACAGAGGTGAGGGCCTATGAGAAGGGGACTGTATGAATGTGGGTTTGTGGAAGGAAGAGAGGAGACTGATGCGATCACATAGGTCAAGAGCCTAGGTATCAATTCCAGGCCTGAACTAACCTCCTAATTAAGATATGGCTTTACCACCTCGGCCCTCCTTTATACAAGTATAGGCCTGACTACAAGGGGGAGAAATGGGAGGGCAGAGCTGAAAACCACATTTCTCCCTCACAAGTTGAGGAAAGTTTTCACTTTTCATTTCCATAGATGGCAGTTGCAGGTCAACCTTGGAGTCATACAAGGCACACACACCCCTCCGCTCCCTCTTCTGTCTTGTTTGTGAAATAAGACTTCCCTCTGTAGTTTAAACCTGTCCTGGAACTCACAACCTTCCCATGTTCTCCTAAGTGTGTCTTCATGTACATCACCAAACCCCATCTCCCATGGCTTGTCTGTGTCCAGAGGATCTAGCTCCCCATGATCAGAGAGCATTCTACCAGATGCATGGGGAAGTCGGACCTTATGTCACCGTAAAGGGGTATCCAGGGATTTTCTCTGGTAGTGTATTCTCTAGCAATGTGAGAAGGCTTCATCACAAAAATGATTACGTGTTTTTGAACAGATCACACATTCATTCAGGCAATCAGCTCTGTCTACTTGCTGCCAAGATACTGTGCTGTGCATTGGACTGGAGAGGGAAGAGCAAGACACAGTTGTTCCCTGGGGAGAAATTCCTGAGTGGTAAAACAAAACTCATAATCATACCATGATCTTCATATCCAATGAGCATATTGTAGGGCAAGGGAGATAGCTCAGTGGGTAAAGTGATTGCCTCATAGCATGAAGGTCAAAGTTGAGTCCCTAAGACCCATTGGAAAAATGCTGGCCATGCAAGCATAAGCTTTCGATCAATGCCAAAAGGGCAGAAACAGGATTATCCCTGGGGATCCTCGGCCAGCTAGTCTAGCATAATTGGTGGGCTCCCAGCCAATGAAACCCTTTGTCTCAGAGAAGGCATTTCTAAGGATGACACCAGAGGTTATCCTCTGGTCTCCACACTTACATGTACCTGCAGATACACACACACACACACACACACACACACACACACATGCACACACACACACACACACACACACACACACACACACACACACACCAGCATATTGAGTTGAGTACTGGACTAATCCCTCATGGAAACAATTGAACCTGTTCACCATCAATAAACTATTGCTCACCTGATAACTAACACCATTTAGTGCTTTTTCAGATTCAAGGGCTCAAGTTCATTGCTAAGATGAGGACACCTCTGAATTCTGGGGAGCAAGAAACACTGAAGTCCCTTGCCAACTGCATGACAGGCCCTCTAGGTAGATTTGTAAAGGGGAAAGACAGTCCATTCTTAATTTTGTATCTCTGATCAAAACAAATATTTGAAATATGGATTCTACTATTATTTGTCATTCAAATTGAGTGAATGGTGGTAACAGGGATAGAAATCACCAAGGTCAGGGAGCTAACAGGAAGACCTTCACAGAATGAGTATCAAGCATGAATACAGCTGGAGAAAGTAGCTAAAAGCTGGGCAGTGGTTTTCTAATGAGAATCCACAGATCTTGTGTATAAAGCAGAGGTAAAGTTCTATGGATTTCTTCACATCCAACTCTCAGACCTCAGGATGAGTCCAGGTTCTAGGGCAAACCTACAGTGTTATTAGCCCATGAGAGAGAATGATAGCCGTGGTTTCCTTAGAAGAGAATGTGACACAGCAACTGTGGCTCTTACATGTCTACAAGCAGATGACTATATCTCTATCACGTAGCCCAGTCTTTTCTGCCATGATCTTGTGCATCCCTTTAAGAATACTCAAGAAAACCAGCATTACTAGCTGGGCCTTTAAGATCATTACTCGTCTGTGATGTGTGGATCATAACCATGCCTGCCTCGTGTGCTAGCTGTGTGAGATAAGTGGAAGGATGTGCTAGTGTTCACTCTGTGTCTGCTATCAACAAATGCACTCTATGGTCTGCTAGGGGGAAAGCATTGCAAAACTCAGAAGCAGAAGATAAGATATTTTCCAGTGAGCCAAATGTGAACAGGTTTCACAAACATTTCTTTATTTTGCCTTTTGTTCTTAAATTTTTAATTTGTAGTAAATTGTGCACCACCTGTCTATCATCTCAACCCAGTGGCTCTCAGCCTTCCTAATGTTACCACCCTTGAATACAGTTCCTCATGTTGCAGTGACCCCCAACCATAATATTATTTTTGTTGCTACTTCATAACTAATTTTGCTACTGTTATGAATCACAATATAAATATCTGTGTTTTCTGTTGTTCTTAGGTAACCTCTGTGAAAGGGTCTGTCAACATCCAAAGGGGTCTTGCTAAATTTACATTTCTGTAATGTTTAAGGATATTGACATTTTTGTGTGACCATAGCTAGGAATTTTTCATCTTCCCAAACTAAAATTCTACATTTTCTAAACAATAACTCACCATCCCTACCACCAGGCCCTCCAACTCCCATTCTTATGTTTATACTTTCTGTTTATATTAGATTGACTACTCTAGATACTTATGGAAGTAGAAACAAGACTTGGCCATTGCATTTGGCTTATTTTACTGAGTATAATGTATTTAGGATCCATGCACAGTATGGCATGTGTCAGAACTACATTGCCTTTTAGAGTTAAATAATATTTCATAGCATGCACATACCATGTTTTCTTTATGGATATTTGGATTGCTTCTGCCTTTTGCCTCTTATGAATAATGCTTCTGAGGACATAGGTTTGCAAATATCTCTTTGAGATTCTACTTTTGATTCTTGTGAAATTCCACCCAGAAGTGGAATTGCTGCACTACTGAGTAATTGTGTTTTCAATTGTAATGCTGTTTCCATAGCAGCTGCTCAGTTTGCATTCTTACCACAATGCACAAAGCTTCCAATTTCTCCACATTCTCACCAATGGTTGCTATTGTTTGTATTTAGGGCATTACCAACCAAAATAGATATGAGGCTTCTAAACATAGTTTCAGGGCAAGCCACGACCTCAATTACCAAAAGTTGAGAACACATTCAGAAGATGCTGGCTCCCCAGGCTTCACAATATGGAAGCCTTCCTCTATCTTCATGGCATGAGTTCCCACTGCATGGGGTGGACTTTAAAGACGGCACAGGCAGCTCTCAGTGTCGATTGTTCTATGACCACAAAAGAAACTCCAACAGCTATGACTATATGTGGAAGAACATGGTGAATACTTCAATGAAATGAAGGGAGAGAAAGAGAGAAGCAGGTGGGAAAGAAGGGAGGGAGGGAAATATGGAGGAGGGGAAGGAGGAGGGAATGGAAAGGAAATAAAAACTTTCACACACCAAAGACAACTGAGTAGGAAGCACAGCACACTGAATGGACAATGGTGTTTGCACACCATACATCTGATGGAAATTAATATCCAATGCATAAAAACATCTCAATAATTTTTTTTAAAAAAATCAACACTCTCCTGTGAGAGACCACACCTTTGTTCTCAGGTGTATCTTACTTTTTTTCTGAATACCTTTCTTTCTCTTAACCCTAGTGCATAAACTAAAAGTCTCATAATAAACTCTAATTAATAAACTGCCTCAAGAAAGAAGAGGAGGAAGAGGTGGTGGAGGAGAAGAAAGATGAAAAGGAGGAGGAGGAGGGGAGATGGAGGAAACCAACAAAATAACCTATTTAAAAATAAGTAAAAACTTGAGCCAACTTTTCTCCAAAGAAGACATATAAAAGACACATGAATGCTCAGCAGGTACATGACAAGATACTCAACATCACTCAACCATTAAGAAAATTCAAATCAAAATCACAATGAACTTGGGTATAATTCTAGCACCCAAGAGGCCAAAGCAAGAAGATCTCAAGTCTTAGACCAGCTGGGATTACATGGTAAGAGTGCATCACTTCCCATCTATTAGGATGGTCATAAAAATGATCACTAACTAGATAAACAGGTGGGTATGTGGATACATATCAAATTTTGGGAAGGATGCAGAGACACCGGAACCCTCTGACATTGTTGACAGAAGTGTAAAATGGTGAATGTGCTATGGGGAGCTGTATGGAGGTCATTCAAAGACAAGCACAGAATGCTTCTAATATATGACAGCACAAATTCTGGGGATTATTTCAAAAATGTTGATTTGAGAGGATAATATGAAAGAGAGAGTTGTGTTCCCACTATCACTGTAGTATTGCTCATTGTTCATAATCAAGATGACAAAACAGTTTAAATGTCCATCAGTGGAGAAATGTGATGGTTAATCTTCACTGTCGGTGTAGGTGGATTTGAAGTCACCTGAGAGACACATCATTGTGAGAAAGTCAGTGAAACTGCAGCCTTCAACTCTCCATTTTCCTCCTCACTGCTGAGTCAACACGACCAACTACCTAGCTCACATTGCCATCACCTTGCCACAAAGGACTGTATCCCTTCAAACTGCGAGCCAAATGAAGTAAACCCTTCCTTGGATTGCTTTTGTCTGGTATTTGTCATAACAACGAGGAAGTGTAGCTATACAAATGTATAAAGAAAAAGTAGTACATATATCGTGGACATGCATACAATAAGCTATCATTCAGCCTTAGGAAAAAAAGTCCTGCCTGTGGCAGGATTTTCCTTGTCCAATCTATTTAAATATTAGTGCAGCAGGAGGCCTGTGATTGGACAGGGAAAAGGGAAGTGGAGCTAAGAGTTGCAGAGAGAGGGACAGAGATGGAGGGAAAGAGAGGAAATGAGATGGAGGGCAGACAGGAAGAAGATTCTGATCCTGTGTAGTTATAAACAGCCACAGGTAGTTATAAATGTCATATAGGGATAGAATAATTGGGATAACTTGTCTGATCGAGATGGGCAGCTTGTACCATTATCAATTGGCCCTGAAATTATTGTGTGGGCATCTTGTGAATGGAGAATTTGTTGATATATAAATCTGACTGATTAATTATAAGTTTCTAGAGTTCTGTTTTACTGGGTTACTGAAAGGTGGGGCTGCTGACCACAGGGGATTATGGATGAGAAAGTACAGGTGGCACTGAGCCAGAGAACCAGAGCTGGAAAGACAGCCATCAGTCGATGTTGGGGCTAGGCCTAGAGCTGTGGAGGCAGCAGAGTTGGCGGGCAGAGAGTAGCTGGCTCAAGAGCTGGAACATGCTGCCTCAGTTTTTAATATTTCCTGCAACACCTGCCATATGCTAAAGTATAGCTAAAACCATGAGGACATTTTGCCAAGTGAATAAGTCAGCCACAAAAAGAAATATTGCAGAAATCTACTTATCTAAGGTATATTTGACTAAAATAGACAAAGCCATAGAAATAGAGATGTTGCTAATTGTCGATCCTTGGGGGAAGAGGGAATGTGGAGATGCTCTTCCATGAATAAGAATATTCTGTTCTAGTTATGCTCATGAGCTCTGCAGTGCACGGCTGTACCTATGCTTCACAGTACTGTATTGTGTACTACAACCTTTGTTAGAAGGCCATATTTTCTGTCAAAAGTTTATACTGCTATTTTTTAAAAGGAAAATAAAGAAAAGTATAGCATTTGCCTAGCTGTGTAGATACTCTGACTCACATGCATCAGGATGAACCTGGCTGGCTTCACTGTAAAGATGCTAATTCAGAGCTCTGGGATTCAAAGCATAGGCTAGAGATCCGAGCGCTCCCCAGTGAATGGCCTTTCTCAGAAAGCATGCATGATCAAAAACTTTCCACAGGTAGAGATGATTCAAAGCCATCTCAAAATCCTCACCAACATGAGTTGTGAGGAATATGTATTATTTTAAAGTCTAGACCACGAATATCACTTAAATGCTTACAAATGGGAAGACTCATGAGATATGGCTTTATAGTATTTTTTAGATCAAATGTAGGTTTTCTGAAGCTTGAAGTTTTTAAGTTTGCAGCAAGGTCTTTTATGAGAAAGTCAATATAGGACATAGTTATATAAGTTTGACTGTAAAACAGCTAAAATGATCCTTCAAAGAGTTAAGGACACTTCAATCAATATTTTTATCAATGTTTTTGAGGAGACGACAATGCTAGTAGTTAACATATTTTGAATACTTACTAAACACATTGGCTCTTGCACCAAATGCATGAATTATATGTTACTTTTTCTCCATCTTATATATATTAGGCTACTGAAGTTTGATGGTATTAAACAGCTCAGGAAAGGTCATGGGACTAGTAACAGATAGAAGGTAACTAGGAACTCAAGCAGCTTGACTCCAAGATCCAGTCTCAAAGCTATCAGTTTGTACCATCTCTCTACAGATTTAAAAGAAAAACATCTTGGTCCAGCAAGACTACTCAGTGGGTAAAGGTGCTTGCCACGAAGCTGACAATCTGAATTCAACCTCCCAGGGTAACATGGTAGAAAGAGAATTAAATCCCACAAGTTACCCTCTACCCTGAACGGTATGTCACACACACACACACACACACATGCATACATAGAGACACACACACACACATATGCATACATAGAGACACATGCACACACATGTGCGCACACACACTCACACACATCCAAGCTCATGCACATAATTTAAAATTTCTTTTAATTTAAAAATTAAAAGAAAGACATCTTAACTTTTAAGTGGCTGATTGTATGTCCATCCAAGTCTTCCTTAGAATAGATGTTCTATACCAGTTGTTATCAGCTAGCTATGAGCTATGGCTCACTGCTACCTGGTATCACAAGACAGAGCCCTAGCACATATAACTAGACTAGGGAAAGATGCTAATCTAAGCTTTGTAATATAATCGTTACTCTAACCATAGTGTTCTTACACCATCATAATGTTGGAAAGTCATAAACTATCATAAGTCAAACTGTGTATACATGTAGTGTCACAACTCTTCTCCACCTTGTTTTTCATTTCTTGTCCTTTTTAGCTGCTCAATCTAAGATGAGCAGACACCTGCAGTCCATTTAATTTCCCCTGTAGCTGGAAGATTAGACTGCCTTTCCCTCACACACCAGGGAGCATGCAGCAGGAGAGACATCGCAATGTGGTGAGTGTTGATGAGCCAGAGCCTTCAGGAAAAAGGTGCCAAAAGCACTCTGCAGGGCAGAGCAGAGTCTTGAGATCCACTGAAAGACAAACCAGCCACTAAAAAGATAAAATTGTGATTGTATAGCGTTCCTACCCTCAGATAATGCCTGTGCTGGATTGGTCTGTTAAATATGAATGTACAACACACAAGTCCTAATTTCTTCTCTTATCAGTATCAGTCATTCTTATTGAATGGACTGATGTCTCTGCTGTTCCTCCAGAATGGCTGCCAGTCATTTTCAACAATTTAGTATTGTGTAAGGCATAAGAAAGTAAATTGGACCTCAATCCATCAAAGCATATGATAAAGAATCAAGATGGTAGAAGGACGAACTATCTCCAACAGAGCTTGGTCTTTCTCTTGTTGACTAACATGTGCTAAGATAGAAGGAGGAGAAAGAGGGGCGTAAAACAGCTGTCCCCATTAGAGAAATGCCATGTGCTCCTCATCTGAATGTAAAACATACAAGACAATCTCCCTGTCATCTCTGTCAACTGCTTTTGCTGAAGAGGAGCTAGTGACCTCGGGCCCCTTCTTCCTTTCAACATTTGGTTATGGCTTAGGTTGGAGAGATTTACATTTGCCAAATGTCAATACAACAATGCATAGATATGTGGCTATTTAGGAATTAGGTTGTGCGTGTATGAGTGCATGTGTGCTTGTTTGAGTGCATGTGTGCGTGCGTGCATGCGTGTGTGTGTGTGTGTGCGTGTGTGTGTGTGTGTGTGTGTGTGTGTGTGTGTGTGTTTCCATTATCTACTAGTCTGGTCAAGGTTCAGCAGTGGTTCATCACTTCTGTGCTACATAGAGTGTTAGTGAGCTTGAGACACCTGGGGCTAGAGAGTCATTCCAAGATGGCTCCTTTGAGAGGTTGAGCTCACCAAACTCATAGCCATGGTAGTGGGCTATGGGAGGGCATGAACTCCAGGGACTCCAGCTCACAGGGGCCACCACAGTAACAATTTATCAGAGTGCGGCAATTCTTATCACCATTGGGAACTGCTGTTATTTTCCCACTTCTAGATTTTGTATTAGGCCAGAAATATAATACCAATATTTCCTAAGTGTTCACTTGGCTTCCGAAAAACACAGGGAGATGAAAAAGTCTGAGAGAGAAAAAAATACTTTGAATAAATGAAATCAGGAAAATAAAAGTTCTTGTTTAAACAACTGTCTTGGAACCTCAAGGGAGTAGGAGGCCCATGTGTAATTTGAGGTGCCCATGTTACAGATGAAAAGTTTGTAGTGGTGGCTGACAAGGAAAAAAATCCCTAAATATACACACAGACATGTCTAATAGGGTGGAAGTGCTCCAGGTTAACAAGGCTCGTTAAAAACTAACACTTTTTCAGGTCGAGTCAGAAAAGCTCAGAATACACCTTGCCTCTATTTTTTTTTTCTGTATGTGTGTGTGGGGGGGAGAGATACAGGAGGGGAGAGATACAGGAGGGAGGAGATACAGGAGGGGGGAGATACAGGAGAACAACTTTTTTTTTTTTTTTAATGTATATGAGTACACTGTAGCTGTCTTCAGACACACCAGAAGAAGGCATCGGATCACATTACAGATGGTTGTGAGTCAGCACGTGGTTCGTGGGAATTGAACTCAGGACCTCTGGAAAAGCAGTCAGTGTTCTTAACTGCTGAGCCATCTCTCAAACCCACCCACCCACCCCAGTTGCCTCTTGCAAGCAGATGATCAACTGGAATTTCAAAATCTCCCTTTCAATTTGAATGCTATTTTATGTGTTTGCCAGTGACAAGATTGTTAAAATGCTGATGTGACTGATACTTCAAAGAACTGAATTAGAATCCCAAGTGATGACTAGACAGACAGAAGGAACTGGCGAGGCCACAAGTACCTGCCCGTGTTTTCTGAGCTGTTGTGGTATTCCAAGCCCATGTTAAGGTCTGAGGTTTGCATCTTTAAAAGAAGATCAAGACATAAAGAATTAAATCACTTTCTAAAGGTCACACCTTACCAGTGTGGGAGACAGATTTACAGCCAGATCTTTTAAAATCAATTTGTTGAATAAGAAATGTCTATAAATTAAAGCATTCATTTTCTTGTTGGTGTTTTTGAAACTAAAAAATGTAGTGTCAAACATAGGGGAAGTGGACCAAAGATATAACAAAAACATCACAGGTAAGGACTTCGAAAATTCTTGTAAGCCTTGAGCTGAATTAAAAATAATTTTAAATAAAATGGCAATGGCTCTTGAAATAACGAACTCAAATACCAAATCTTTAGGAACTGAATCTGAGCAGGACTCCTGGCTAGATGTCCGCAAGAGAGTAATGTTTACAGCAACAGGCCTTCTTGTTTATTTCACATGGTTCCTTTATAGCCCCGAGAGAAACAAAGACCAAATCTCATTAGTTTCAAAATCTTCAAACAAATTGTGCTATAGTTTTTACTGATTTTCTTGCTTTCAACAAGAGCTTCCCCACTTGTGTATTGATTAAGGAATTTAAGGCGGGAATATTAATCAAGTGTGTTTCACTGATCCATTTGCATTCTTTTCAAAGCCGTGCTACTAGTTCAGAAGCACTCTTGTGTATGTGCCTCTCCGGCCATGAGAGCATCCATTACAGCATCAGGAGTGGTATCTCTGTTAGGCTCTGTTCCAGGCTCTGGCATAGTTTCATTTGCTGTTTGTTTTCAACATTGGCTTTTCTTGCCGGTGAGGAAAATGACTCGGTCCTTAGTGCTGCAACATCAGAACAGAGCACACCCCTGGGATGCAGAAGCGGGAGGTAAGAATGTAGGACTATCAGGCATCCTCTAGTCACTGGCTCTCTTAGAGCTCTGTTAAGTTGAAATGTCCAATTTTGGACTCAAGTAACTTTAGCAAGTGGTGGAAAGTTTGGGAAAAAAAAAAAAAGGCCAGAAAAGAGTTATGAAGTTTATCAAAAGGCTGAGGAAATGGGCCTTCTGGGAAATCTAAAGGAACTAGGGCTGTTTATTTCATAAAAGAGAAATATGTGGTGGGATTTAAGTTCTGTCTTCATGTCTACTATTACAGGAGTAGGGCACCCTCTAGGAACAGAATTGTGTCTCAAATCTAGGGTGTCCATAAGAGCCCTCGATTCTGGAGCATACTGCCAAGGAGAGGTGTTAATTTAAAAAATAGGGCAGAAGTGTCTTTATGTAGTATTGCCCAAAGGCAAATTACGCACAGCAATCATGGCCAAATTTTGGAGCCATTACTCACAGCGTTGGATGAGGTTCAGAGACTCAGCTAGAAGGATAAGATTCCCCATCTCGGAGGCCCCATTACCATACGTTCAGGGGCTTCCTCCTGTGCAGTGTGAAGACCTGCAAATCTGCAGCCCACCCAGGAGCCTGGAGGAAATTGAAGTTCAAGACTCAAGCAGAGCAAAATGATGCTTCACTTCTGCTGCTTCGTCTGTTGCCAAATGCTGAATTCTTTGTTCTCTGGGGCTTTGTTGTCGCAATCAGTGCATGAAGATGGCGATGCTGAGTTTCAAATGTGTGGATCTCAGACGAGACATGTCTGTGAGAAATGCTTCAAAAGGCATCAGGTCTTCCATAAGCTTTGGTTCTTCTCCCTTCAGGGCATTCAGCAGGTACTTCGTTAACTCACAAAAGAACATTTGATAATAAAATGTTACCTTTTGAAAACACAGACAAAATAACTACTCTCAAGTCTGCCAAGCAAGTCCTAGCTCCAGGAGGCTCAGTTGATTGGGTTGATCAAGCACTTCCTCTCTGCCAGGTTTGCTAGATACACATCGTTGTCCCTGTCTTGTCCATGAGGAAATCAGGGCTCTGAAAGTTCACATACCTGCTATTCAGATCACTTGCTGCTGACCTATGACCCTGGAACTGAAATGCAGCTTCCAGTTCCAGCACCTCAGAGAGTAAAAGAGAGATGTAACAGGACTCAGGCCTATAAGCAGAGTCATTCCAGGACAAAGCCCTAGTTAATACTTAAAGCTACCACACCCAGAGCATCCAGAGAACCACATCCCCGGACTCCAGTATATAGACTATGTTGCCCCAGCTGCTGGCTCGAACATCACTGTAAGTAAGAGGTGTGGTACTAGGAAGAGAGGGCTATAGTCTCCCCCCCCCCATATCTACTTTCTTTATATCTTAAGTAGATTTCTGAGGGCACGGTACTAGTTTCCCCTGCCTCTGACACAACAGCAAGTCTGGAGTGTCACTTGATTTATGCTGTCCCCAGCTTGTGTCAGCATGTCTCCACACACAAACAACGTTCCACCCGCTTAAGGCACACAGGCAAGAACAGGGCAACGCTGAGTCACCATCCAGCAGTTCCAACCTGGGGCCACTTGCCTCTCTTTCCCCAGTTACTCAGTTAATAGTGTGTGCTAACAGAGATATTTATAGACGACAAATTGAAGCCCAAAGCAGCGGCTGAACCCATCCCATTTTAAAAAGGGCCTATTATTCATCACAGCCCTCAGAGGCAGCTCCTGCTGCCTCTCCATGCCCTGCTCCATGTGTTGCCTGAGAACATGATATCAAAACTTCATCTAAGTTTTGGGTTTGTTTGTTTTTGGAGTCACTGAAGAGTGGACATGGTGGTACTGCTGATTATGTTCTTGTTACAGCATGTCACACACAGAAATACAGGACCTGTCATCATGCAACGTCATTTTCCTATGCACACACACCTTGGGCCACCACTAACTTTTCTCCTGCTTCTCATTTGCCTCCAGCTACTGAAGCTTCCTGGTGTTCTCAAAATACACGTGGGTGAGCATCTCAGGCTTTGTCCCCGATTTCTGGGTTTCTAGAACTCTCTTTGCATGGCCCGTGAGCATGCTCAGATGCTCTACAGGCAAAGAGGTCTTTCCTGGCTCCTCCATCCAAATGGCACCTGGGTCACTCCATCCCTCTAGCTTGCTGTCGTTCTCCACACCTTGGAACTCCGGCCCACAGGTCTGAGATGATTGATGCATAGGTAGCATCCTCCATGAAGCGGAGGCCATTAGATTCCTCCCTCTTCTTAGTGTTTGTGTATTTGACATTATGCTGGGCATATGTTTATTTACCAGGTCTATTTAGATGGATGTGCAGGAACACACATGTACATGCAAAGTGCACACAAAGGTCCACGGTCACAACTCCCACACCAAAACATAGTCAAGCTCATAGCAAGGTCACGGTAGAGTGTAGTTGGGTAAAGATCTATTTTGAAATGAGACTAATGTTTTAAGTGTGATGAGAACAGTTATAAAATTGTATTTGCCATTGTATGTTGGCCCCACCATAGGCTAGAAATAAAATTCAAAGATTTAATTGGTAGTTTACCAGAAAAAAAAAGCAGGCTCTGATAACAATGCTCTGTCATGTGATGTAGAAGAAGAAATCATAATGTAAAAAAGAGGAATTAGGAAGGTGAACTACGTAGCTACCAGATAGGGTGAAATTATACTTATATTAACCACCTGTGAGAGGGCTGCCATGGACCTGGTGTTTATGACCAATATTTGGATCTTAAACTTATACAGAAGCACACTCCAAAGAGTGCAAAATTCTGAGAATAAACCAAAACAAGCACCATGAAAACCAGGACAGTGCTCTGGAGACTTCCACACTGGCTACAGAAGCTGACCAGACAGCTCTCATCACCCTGCAGGGACACATTTCATGTCTCTGTGGCTAATTACTGTCCGCTGATGTTCTCTCTGTACACAACTCCAGCTGAATTTCCCCTTGGGCTTTGATACTAACAAGTTATCATCCTGTGTTTGTCCCAAGCACCCTTTTACTCCCGTTCCAAAGGAACCTCTGTCTTCAAACGCAAGCCAGCATTTCCCAAGCCTAGCCAAGGTGCTCACAGATATTCGCCAAGTCTAAAAATCCATTTTATGCATCTATCAATAAGAATAATCCATTCGAATGGCCTCTCTCCATCTGATAAGCACTGCACTAAAGACCCTGAAAAGCAAAACTGAATGTTTTTAGCTCAGTGCTTTTGGAGCCTTGCTGAGCGGAGTGAAGCACACACTTCCTCTAAAAATTCTCTTAAAATTACCTAAGATGCTTCTTGTTATGCATACCCACAGGAGCTATAATCTATTATTTGAATACAGACAGTAATGCCTAACAAGGTTACATCCCCCTTGCATAGTTTTCAAACACCATCATAGAGCCCGTGAGTTTTTGCAAAGCTATATCTATAGTTTGTTGACACAAAGAAAATTATGGTAGCAGGTTTCGCAGACAAACTACAGAACTTTTTACCTATATCTGCTTTCTAGAAACTGTTTCTGTCCAGTTCTTCAACACAAAAATAAATCTCATAGGAAATGTGACATCTCCACACTGTAGGGCTTCTGCTCATGTGTCTGAGGTGATTGATGCCTAAGAAGCGTCCTCCATTAAGCAGAGGCAATTAGTTTCCTCCCCCAAGTTTCCCACCCATCTCTAAAATATCCTAAGAGAACATTGCCTTTAGAGAAGGTAGACAGAGCCTTGGAGAAAGGATGTGCTCATCCTCATCCTATGGTCCTGGTCCTATGGTCTAGCTTCATCTTCCACTTGGAGACTACGGGATTTCCCCATCACCCACTACTAAGTCCCTTTCCACAATGCTTTGGCTAGGATTAGTTTCTGATCCTTTCAAATCCACTAATATCACAAAGCAAGAGAGACAATGGGTCAAAGAGAGCAGAGAGCAAATGCTAGAACATGTGACCTACTTGTTGCTCATTTCCTAAGCCTGAGATTCTTCTTTCTCTGAGTTTTTAACTAAAAGAAAGTTTCCAAGGAGAGAAAAGAGCCCAATTCTATAGAAATGAAATGAATTTAGGTTTTTATCAGTCTATCATATCCTGGCTGATTTTTAAATGCTTTTAACTCATACCCTCCTCATATTCTGAAGCACATGAACACATATTCCTACACATATGAATGGATACACGCATATGCTGGGGGTTTTGATTGGTTTTGTTGTTGTTGTTTTCCTGAGGTATTTTCTTGAAGTATTTCAGGTGGTTTATTATGTTTGACTGTAAACAGTATTTGGTCCTCTTGAAGTTTTAATGTATCAAAGTATGATTTGTATCTTAAAAGCATACTTCTAGTCTGCTCTGTGCTTTGATGGGAGAAGGAGAGGATCAGAACTCAACAAGTACTCTAACTTAGCAACAAGGTGACTTTTTCTATGAGCACAGTCACATACCTCTGTGCGCATGTGTGGGTATGGATGCACGTGTGCATGCATGGGCATATGTGTGTACGTGTGTATGCATGTGTGTGTGTTTTACAGAATAATCTGGCAATAGTTGGCTCCCCATAACCACAGGTTCCACAAGCAACCCTGGATTGAAAAGGTCCTTAAGGGCTCTGCATGTGAAGGTGCTTGTTTTGTGAGCCTGGCAACCTGAGTTTGGTCTTGGAATCCATGAAATAGTGGACAGAGAGAACCAACCCCATGAAGTTGTTTTCTGTCTCCATACATGTGCCATGGCATGTCTACTTACACATATTACACACACACACAATAAAAGATTAAAACATTTTAAATTCAAAAATATTTTTCAAAAATGATAAAAATATTTACATTTAAGACAGCACTATTTGCATAGCCTCTTCATGTTAGGCACTCTGTGGTCTAAAGCACAGACGAGAATGTGATAGGTTATGTGTGCGATGCCCCATTTTATTCAGGGAACCTAAGTGTTCCATCATTTTAGTGTCCACGGGAATCCCAGTACCATTTCACCCCTGGACACCAAGAGATAATTGCTCAAACAAATGCTGTAAAAATGTCTGTATCCTTCATTTTTCACCTCATCTTGTAAGAATATCAAAGATTTTTAAAAGTTTATTTTAAAAAGTTATATCCTTAAAATTTTTAAACATCATCTGGGCATTGGTGGCATACACCTTTAATCCCAGCACTTGGGAAGCAGAAGCAGGCGGATCTCTGAATTCAAGACCAGCCTGGTCTACAGAGTGAGGTCCACGACAGCCAAGGCTACACAGAGAAACTTTGCCATGAAAACAATAAATAAATAAATAAACAAACCAACATATAAATGTATCTATTTAGAAATTACAATGTATCAACTTGATGAACTGTTACACAATAATTAAAGCCATGGTATGGGAACCCACAGGCAATTACACGTTATTAGTGACTTTATGTGAATGCCATGGTCTGATAGTGCATATACAGGATGATTACGACTATGTAGAAAGAAACAGATAAAAAACAGTCAAAAGAAACAAAACTGGCTACAGTTACTTATTAAATGGAAGTATTATTTCCTCTCTGTGTCTCTTTCTCAAGACAGGCCCTTGCTGTATTGTCCATGCTGGTCTTGAACTCACAATCCTTCTGCCTCAGTCTCCTGAAGTGCTGAAATTACAGGCATAAACTATGACATCCATCTTGTGGTTTTGTTTTTTTAATATGTTTGTATTATGTGTCTAAGTTGACATTTTCTAACTGAAACCAGACAAGTAAACTCTGGCAATAACTATTTATACTCAGAGAAACCAGACTTTGATTTTCAGCAAGATAGTTTCCACTATGATTTAAGGACTTAGGAGGATCCTTTCAATAGCATCCAGAAGGGCCTATGAGATGGCTCAGCAGGTAAAGATGCTCACCAGTAAGTTTGCCGACTTGAGGTTGGTTAGAGAAGCCATGTCGTGGAAGGAGAGAAGTGAGTCCCTCAGATTTTCCTCTGATTTCCACATATGCACGTGACGTGGGAGCTGGGAGGGACGGACAGACAGACAGACAGACAGACACACACACACACACACACACAAGCATCCTGTAAAAAATTTAACTGAATCACTGATCTCTACACAGTATAAGTCATAGGGTAATCATTATAGTGGAGTCTACTATGGCAGGGCAGAGTGTTTTAGCTTTATGAATCAAAAAACCATTGTTAAATGTTCACCAACACTGCTCCTAGGAATGCCTGTATGACATTCAAAGTGTGTATGATAATTAGGACTATTTTTGGAGAATATGCTCTCAAACGTTCTTCTGAAGCCAGGCATAGTAACACACACCTTTAATCCCAGCACTCAGGAGACAGAGGCAGGCAGATCCTTTAGTTCAGACTAGCCTTTTCTGTGTAGGAAGTTCCAGGCCATCCAGGGATACACAGGGAGGGTCCGTCTCAAATAAACAAAAACAAAAAGAAAACAATTCCCCCTTTTTCTTTTCTTCTGAGAGAAAGCATAATGACCTGATGATACAAAAGTAGTTGTTTCTGGGTATCCATATATATTGGTTCTAGAAATCCTTCTAGAAGCTGCATATAGTCAGGATCCATATATAAAATGGCCTGTATTTGCAAATAATCTGTGTACATCTTCCCATACATTATACTCTTTAGATTGCCTGGAATGATAATGCACGGTACATATAAGTGCTACATGAGTTGTTATGATGCACTGTTTAAGGAGTAACAATTAAAAAGTTGGTACATGTTTGGTGTAGACATTTTTCTTTCTAAGAGTTTGATCTATGGCTGAACCTGCCATCATGAAACACATAGATAAGGCTGACAGTACTGACTGTCTAGTCTTCAACATCTCATGAAGTTCTTATTGGATTTTGTTCATGTGCATGACGAAGACTGAAAACAATTCCCACATACAACCAACTGCATCAGAAGGCCCCTCTGGAGAAAGAATGTGTTATTTTCTGCTGTTATTGAGATAACGATTACCCTAACATAATAAACAAGATTCACTATTTCAAATACCCCCCTCCCCAAATTCTCCTCCAAAATGTCATTATTTATCTTCCTTTTCCAATGTGATAGCTTTCGGTTCCTCCTAACTGGGAAGATATCGCAGCATCTGACATCACTGACCATGTTCTTAAAATTTCCCATTGTCTAGCCTCTGTGGAACCACAAGCTCCATCTTCTACAAGCTTTTGAAATGTTACAGTCTCTGGCTTACGTTTAGCATTTCAGGCAGGAGCTCACTTAATCCTCATGAGCAGATACCTAGTTCCATTTTGAAAGTGGGGGAACTGTGGTTTAACACAAGTGAAATTGCCCAAGATGACCCAGCTAGTTAAATCACAGAGGCCAGCTTGGAAATCAGTGAGTCCTACGAAAGTACACACTCCTCATCACTACAGCAAACCTCAGCATCTCTTAGCTGTATGGAACACAGAATGGTCCTGCCTCACTTCATAGGTGCTCTCTGCTCCTTTCTCACTGCCTCCTCTCACTTCTCCCAACTGAAAACCTGGTCCTTACACTCAGAGGCTTCCCTTGGACTTGAAGACAATTTTCACCATAACGAGAACTCAGCCTGTTCCGAGGGCGTACAGACACACTTGTCTTATGTTTAAAAATGCTGCTGTTTTATTATGTGAGGAAAGCTCTTGGCGCTTCCAGGTGCATTAATGTACATATTTTTTATTTTATTCCCATTTCAGAAAATGAAAAATTGTTGAGCCACTGAAATGGGGGGAAATCTCTTTTAAATGTTCTCCCTTGTCCTCAAGAAGTATGAGTTAACCCTTCTAAGAAACACAGAAGCATCCACATTTTGGTCTTCCTTCTTCTTAGGCTTTATATGGTCTGTGAATTGTACCTTGGGTATTCCGAACTTTTGGGCTAATATCTACTTATCAGTGAGTACATACCGTGTTTGTTCTTTTGTGACTGTGTTACCTTGCTCAGGATGATATTTTCAAGTTCCATCCATTTGCCTGTGAATTTCATGAAGTAATTGTTTTTAATAGCTGAGTAGTATTCCATTGTGTAAATGTACCACATTTTCTGTATCCATTCCTCTGTTGAGGGACATCTGGTTGTTTCCAGTTTCTGGCTATTATAAATATAGCTGTTATGAACATAGTGGAGCATGTGTCTTTATTACATGTTGGAGCATCTTCTGGGTATATGCCCAGGAATGGTATAGCTGGCTCCTCAGGTAGTACTATGTCCAATTTTTTGAGGATCTGCCAAACTGATTTCCAGAGTGGTTGCACCAGCTTGCAATCCCACCAGCAAAGGAGAAGTGTTCCTCTTTCTCCACATCCTTGCCAGCATCCGCTGTCTCCTGAGTTTTTGATCTTAGCCATTCTGACTGGTGTGAGGTGGAATCTCAGGGTTGTTTTGATTTGCATTTCCCTGAAAATACTCACAGGAAGAACTATGGAGAGAAAGTGTGGAGCAGAGACTGAAGGAAAGGCCATCCAGAGGCTGCTCCACCTGAGGATACATCTAATATACAGCCACCAAACCTGGACTTTCTTGTGGATGCTGGGAAGTGCTTGCTGATGGAAGCATGATAAGCTGTCTCCTGAGAGGCTCAGGCAGAGTCTGACAAATACAGAGGTGGATGCTCTCAGCCAACCATTGGACTGAGCTTGGGGTTTCAGATGGAGGAGTTGGAGAAGGGACTTAAGGAGCTGAGGGGGTTTGCAGCCCCATGGAGGGAGCAACAGTGTCCACTGGCCAGACCCCCTGGAGTTCCCAGAGACTGGACCAACAACCAAAGAATACACATGGAGGGACCCATGGCACTGGCCACATATGTGACAGAGGAGGGCCTTGTTAGCTATCAGTGAGAAGAGAGGCCCTTGGGTCTGAGGGTGTTAGATGCCCCAGTGTAGAGGAATGCTAGGGAGGGAAGATGGGAGTGGGCAGGTGGGTGGGTGAGCACTCTCATAGGTGGGGGGATGGGATAAGGGATTTCTGAAGGGGAGACCTGGAAAGGGGAAAACATTTGAAATGTAAATAAAGTAAATATCAAAAAAGAAGAAGAAGAAGAAGTATGAGTTAAAAGAAGAATGCTCATTATATTTGGGTCTGTAGACACCACTTTGATGAAAGTGGGGAAGTCAGCTATGTAGTAAAAAATTTCCCTAGCCTTTGATTGATTTAAAATTTTATTCATATGAATAATCTTTAAATATTTTTTTAAAATGTACTCTACCTTTTTTCAAAATTAAAAATTATTAGCCAAGCATGATGGTACATAACTTTAATCCCAAGATTTAAGAAAGAGGTGGACAGATCTCTGTTTGAGGCCAGCCTGGTCATCTATATATCAGGATCTAGACCAGCCAGAGCTACCAAAAAGGTGCTGTCTCAAAATAAATAGATAAAGACAAAGTAAAAAGTATTTTCTGGTTATATCAAGCATAAGAACCAAGCCCCTGGATCTCCCTCTGATAGATCATCACAATCACAGGTTCATACTTCAGAGTTCACTAACTTCATTCTGTTCTCAGTTCTAAATGGTGCTGTTGCTCATGAGCACTCTTTCAGGCTTCCATTAAGTCTAATGCAATGCTTGCCTCAAAAGG
Organism: Rhynchomys soricoides; assembly: GCA_019843965.1. Taxonomy (NCBI): domain Eukaryota; kingdom Metazoa; phylum Chordata; class Mammalia; order Rodentia; family Muridae; genus Rhynchomys; species Rhynchomys soricoides. The sequence goes on from JADRCH010000040.1 coordinate 4,197,257, forward strand.
TATCCATCACCCAGCTGATGGATGACATTATGCGGTAGTGCTCTATTTTTTTATTACAAAAGTATTGAAGAGAGAATACTGTACGTGTCATTTGTACTTTGATGTAAAAGGGTCGCTCTTTGGGGTGGATAAGTTCTTGACTCTGATGAGATGGAATTTTACAGTACGAGTGCCTTGGACCTTCAGTGGAGAAGTGATAGTCTTGGCAAAATGAAAGGCTTGAAATGGAACAGGTTGACTGTGATAGTTTGGTCTGTGAATATGCTTGGTCCAGGGAGTGGTACTATTAGGAGTGTGGCCCTGTTGGAGTAGGTGTGTCACTGTGGGTGTGGGCTTTAAGACTCTCATCCTAGCTACCTGGAAGTCAATCTTCTACTGTTTGCCTTTGGAACAAGATGTAGAACTCTCAGTTCCTCCTGCACTATGCCTGCTGGATACTGCCATGCTCCTTCCTTGATGATCCTGGGCTGAACCTCTGAACTTGTAAGCCAGCCCCAATTAAATGTCTTTATAAGAGTTTCCTTGGTCATGATGTCTGTTCACAGCAGTAAAACCCTAAGACATTGACCAAAAATAAAGTTTGTCCACATCAATGTTTCCTTTCTAGATCATAGTCAGCTATACAAAGAAGTCGTGACAGAAGCAGACTTATTAGAAGTAAATGCAGTGAAGCCTTCCCATGAGCATGGCAGTTGGACAGGTTAGGGAGGGTGGAGATAGGCAGGCGAGCCCTAGTAACTCTCCTCACTTGGCTGCCAGCAGCAGGCAAGCACCCTGCACCTGGCCTGAGAAATGCATCTAACCTAGTTCCCAGCACATGCCACCAAGACTTGCTGCTCATTTGCCTCAGGCTCAGAAGAGCCACATGGCCTGGTGACAGTTCCACTTGGAAGTTAGAGTTCTAGCAGCTAAATGATTTCTCTAATTTCTTTAGGGAAAAAAAAATCATGATAAAAATTAGATTCTAAGAAGCCAATGGAGTGTTGATGCTGAGGAAACCTTTGGTGTTTGAAGTGGCTGGCTTGGGAGAAGATCTGCCATGATGCTTTTTCAAGAGAAGGGGGCAATGGGGCCAGAAACCCAGAGCCACAAGGTTTTATCCTGCTCTCAAATCCACTCCAGATTCCAGCACTGAGTCAGCTACATGGACACAAAAACCTGCAAGGATGCATGTTTGTTTAGTACATCCCCAGAGTGAAAGAAAGGAAATCTATCTAGCCAGTGACTCCGGTACTGTGGTGGTTTGAATAGATATGGCCCCTATAGACTCATGTGTTTGAATGCTTGATCCATAGGAAGTGGCACTATTAGGAGGTGTGGCCTTGTTGGAGTAGGTGTGGCCTTTTTTGGAGGAGGTATGTCACTGTGGGGGCGGGCTTTGAGGTCTCCTATGTTCAAGCCACACTCAGTGTGGCTCATAGTCTCATTCTGTTGCCTGGGGATTAAGATGTAGAACTCTCAGCTCCTTCTCCATCACCGAGTCTGCCTGCATGCTGCTGTACTTCCTGCCATGATGAAGATGGACTAAACTTCTGAAACTGTAAGCCAGCCCCAATTAAATAGGTTTTGTTTGTTTGTTTGTTTGTTTGGGGTTATTTTGGGTTTTGTTTTTTTGGATTTTGTTGTTGTTGTTGTTGTTAAGAGTTGTTGTGGTCATGACGTCTCTCACAGCAATAAAACCCAATCTAAGAAATTACCTTCTCTTAGGGCAAAGTAGCTGATTAGTCCCTAACACAGTCTTTATTTACAGCCTTAATACAGCACCGAAAGGCTCTGTCTATGTCCTTTAATTCCCACACAAGACTTCTGTTTCTGGAAGAAAGTTTACAGATTTTCTAAGTCCCACCCCTTCCTTGACGTCCATGATGCTCATGATTTTTGTTTCGTTTTTTCAGTTCTATGAGGAATTTAGATAATGTATTTTGACCATATTCCTACCCACCCTCTTCTTCCCTACCTAACCTCATACATACACACCTCTCTCCTTAACCAGTTTGTGCTTCTCAAATCTCCTTTAGATATGTAGTCTTCCACTAGAGTATGGTCAACCTACAAGGGGCCATACCCGTAAAGAAAACTGACTCTCCCTCTCCAATACCTACCAGAGCTCCTCAGCTAGTAGTGGGTGTTCGTGTCTACCCTCCTCCATTCTATGCTGGGATCTCTCTAGCTTGAGCTTGCACAGGTCTAGTCCATACTACCACAACTGCTATTGAGTATATATGATCAACTGTTCCGTGTCCAGAAAACACTCTTTCTTTATGTCTATCCGCTACTCCTGGCTCCTACAATCTTTTCACACCCCTTTCCACATGATCCCTGAGGCTTGGAAGGAGGATTTGTGATATAAATGTCCAATTTAGGGCTGAGGATTCCGCAGTCTCTTTTTCTCTGCAACTTGATGAACTACTACAAAAAAGATTTTTCTGATGAAGGTTGAGAGATGCACCACTCTAACAGTAAGCCATTAGTAGTCAGTTTAATACTAGATCCATTTAGCAAAGTTACAGTAATAGGTTCTCCCTGAGGGCTTGTACCTGTTTAGTCACAGGTTTCTGGCCCTCAAAATGGTACCAGGTATGTTTTTGTTTGTTTGTTTGTTTGTTTTTTATCTTGTAGAGCATGTCTTAAATCCAATCAGAAAGTGGTTGGATACTCCCATAATATTCATGTCACGACCTACCCCCCTCAACAGTCACATCTTGCCAGAATGGTCATTGATGTAGCTTGTAGGGTTCACAGCTGAGTGAGAATAATGGCCATTTTTCTCTTCCAGTAACATGTGTAATACCTCCAGCTCTGTGAAAGCTAACCAGAAAGGGTGGAATTTGCAAGTGAGTACCAGTTTGATTTCTCCATGTTTTTATAACTCAAGTATGTGCTGTCTTCAGCATTAGGGTATGGCTATCAAGTTCTGGAGGGTAATAGTACTGGCTGGTTTTGTGTGTCAACTTGACACAAGCTGGAGTTATCACAGAGAAAGGAGCCTCCATTGAGAAAATGCCTCCATGAGATCCAGCTGCAAGGCATTTTCTCAATTAGTGATCAAGGGTGGGAGGGCCCACTGTGGGTGGTGACATCCCTAAGCTGATAGTCCTGGGTTCTATAAGAAAGAAAACTGAGCAAGCCAGGGGAAGCAAGCCAGTAAGCAGCACCCCTCCATGGCCTCTGCATCAGTTCCTGCCTCTAAGTACCTACCCTGTGTGAGTTCCTGTCCTGACTTTTGGTGATGAACAGCATTGTGCAAGTATAACATGAATAAACCCTTTCCTCCCCAACCTGCTTCTTGGTCATGATGTTTTGTGCAGGAATAGAAACCCTGACTAAGACAGTAATCAAGAGCATCAATTATTGTCTGTAATGTTTGAAGGGTCAATGGGACCTCACTGGCCAACAACTCCAAATGAGGAAACCTAATAACAAATACATGTGGGGAAAGCGGAGCATTATTCACTGCTGGTAGGTGTAAATTGGTGAGGCCACTGCAGAAATCAGTGTGGAGGTTCCTCAAAAAGCTATAAATAGATCCACTACATGATCCAGCTACGGCATGCTTGGGCATATTACCCAAAGGACCTATATCCTACTATAGAGAACCCCATTCATCCATTTTCATTGGTGTTCTATTTACAGTGGCCAGGAAATGGAAAAAAACTAAATTCTCATCAACTGATAAATGGACAATACAATTGTGGTACATATGCAAAGTAGAATGCCATTCAGCTATTAAGAAAAGCCAAATTACAATTTTTTTCCATGTGTATAGCATTGTGTAACAGTTTCCTCTGAAACTGAAAGGTTTCATGATGCAGGGAAGCTCCTTAAACAAGAAACTAAAAAATTCAAGATTGCTGCAGGAAGCCCTTGAAACCCACCAGATTCACTAGACTCCTCCATGCCAGATTAAGTAATAAAAGCTGAAAAGAGACTCAGAAAAGTCAAGCTGCAAAGAAGACTCTGAGACCAGACCAGCTGCTTGGAAGAAGTTTAGACCAGAATCACCTGGAAATCTCTCTCCAACCTGTTGAGCCACCTGCAGGCTGTGACATATGCCCATGTGTTTCCAGCTTTTGTGAGCTGTTACCCATGCTGGGGTGGGGTTTGGTGATGCAGCTGTCTTTGAGGCATTTCTGCTCCTGTAAGTAATCCCTCACCCATACTCCTGTAAGTAATCTCAGTAAAACTTATTGGTTCATCAAGTTGGACTTCGGTGGTATCAATACTTTGGTCTGCTGTGGGCTCCTTATCTGGGGTAAATAGATGGGTATGTTGAGTCTCCCCAGAAAAAGTTTTGCAACAAAACATGAATGGAACTGGAAACAATCACTCTTACTGAGGTAACTGAGATACAGAAAGACAAATGTCCCATGTGCTCTCTCATCTGTTGATGCTAGCTTTGAATCTTCAGATATGTGCGTTAAAGTTGGAATAGCCATTTGAGGTCAGGAAATTAGTAAGAGGCCATGGAGAGGGGAGTGCTTTTAAGGGAAGTGTTGCAGGAATTATTTAAAAAGAAGGAATATATTGCAGCATGTTCCCGAGCTATGCCCTGGTTCTCTCATCCCTGGCGGGCTGGCCAGCCATGCACTGGTGGGCAATGGCCAACCTGCTTTCATCTCGTGGAGCTCTGACTCAGAGCTCCATGATCTCTCCACACAGCTCGCTAGGTTCCCACTAGTGGGTCACTACCATGCCAGCCCCAAGTTTCAATACCCCTATGGCCTCTGTGGTGCACATCAGGCAAACCCACACTTTGCTGCTGTGCCTTTCTCTCTAGGACCCAGATGAACCACCACATGAAGGAAAACGCAAGACAAACTTAGCTCAGAAACAATAGTAACTCAATCTTTGGGCACATCAACTAAAACCTAATCTTGTAAACCTTATCAAAGTCTGACTCCTCAGGTGGCGAATCCTTGGGAATCCACCATACCAGGAAACTCTAGGAACTACATCTTACCTATCTGTTGTCTCTTTCCAAAAGGACCTGCCCTTCCTGCTTCCTCTCTTCCTCTCTCTCTGACCTGGAAGTC